>OY482674.1:101181862-101419362 GCA_960531455.1 Urophora cardui
GATAATTGAAACTTTTATCATTGTTTTGGCACAATTTGGAAATTGGATGGACCTACGTAAATTTTGTGTACATATTTTATTTGAAAATTATTTTTTTGGGCAAAACGTTATTATATGTATGTATATACACAATTCGATGTGATATCTAAGATAACAGACTCGTTGCACGTATTATAAGAGAAATTGTCAGTTTTTCGTTTCTCGTGTTATTAAAAAAATTATGCAATTAAAACGGGACACCTTACAATTTGGTATTTTTTAAAAATATTTTAGGAGTTTAAGAATGGAATCATCTGGTAAGCCTGAGACACTGATTATCGTGATTCATGACGTAATTAATAAAATCGCCATTTCGCCCTTTGACACACGAATGACAAGTCCACAAACATTACAGTTACGGCATGCACATACGTACATATATGTGTGGATATGAACCATGATTCAACAATAAAGGTTTTCGCATGACGACATACCTTCATACATAGTGGGGCCAGAAGTGTCATGCAAAGAGGGATGTAGAAGAATTTGACAGATTCGGCCCCTATGGAAATGCTAGGGTGCGTGTGTGTGTGGCATATGTCAACAAAAAAAAATGCTTGTGTTCGTGTGTTTATGAAGATTGAAGAAGAAGTCAGCTGATCTTATGCATTCTCCTTTATTGTTCCTCCATGGATATGAACATACTGCATTTATATTACGGGATAAAATTTTTACCCGGAAGTGGAAGGGAAGTAGGATCCAAAGAGCTAAAATTGATCAGCTGACCGTCCAATGTGTTACCCATCTATCGTTTTTAATTTCTAGCACACATTTTGCCTTGTTTTATTCATTTTCAACGTAATAAGGATTTGAAATTTACTTATTTTTTATTAGCTTTTATTTTACGGAGAACGATAAACAAATACGTGTGAACGAAAAACCATTTTATTTTTTAATTATTTTAATTACGAATGATGTTCGATATTGCCTTCCAACACTTTATGTAACTTAAAAGGGTTAATTGAGAATAAAACTGAAGTTATTTTTGACATCATTAATAAGCATATTGCGTTAATATATGTATATATATATACACTATACATATATAAATTGAATTAGCACTGCTTCTGAAATTAGCGCAAGTACATGGCGCGTCCCAACGTTTGGGTGGGTCGCGCGGCCATAAGCTACGAAAGTACAATATTCTTTTGTAAAATGTTTCCGTTTTCACTTGAATTTCGTATCATTTTCCATACGATAAATACCACACATTTTTAGCCTTTCCTTTAATAAAATCAATTTTTTCTGTTTTTCCTTTGTGTAACACTATTATCAAATTTTTTTTACCGATAATCTTAATTATACGACTTATCAGCCGCATTACATTTTCTCTACTTAATTTTATTACTGCTTACACATCATATAATACTCTTTATGTACATATATATATATATATACATATTAATATGTATATATATTTGCTCCAATTTTGCCACACTTTCTATTATAATTTAGTTTCAGAGCCATACTACATTGCGTTATATGTACAAAAAAATTAATAAAAATAAAATAAATACGCGGATAGTCATCTTTTCTGATCCGGAAAGAGAAAAAATAACGCACAGTTTAGAAGACGGTGTGGAATAAAAGAAATCACTGAAAACACAATTTTTTTCTTACAACCAAACACAATCCACCTTCAAACACATCACAATTATAGCGTTCGTTGAATCGTAGGAAAGTGCAAGAACTGTAGGAATTTTACCACAAAAGAGCGAATATGAGTACAAAAAACGTAAGAGCCCAGCTCCACATAACTTGTTTCACCAAAGAAACATGTAGCAAAACATCTCGCTAAATAACCCGTCTCCACGTGGCTGATCGTGATTCAGTTTAACATTTATCTTTCTTGCTCTTATTAAATGTTTGTATGTTTGCTTATTTTTGCGTCTTTGTTTTGGTCTGTGTGAGATTTCGATAGATTTTCGATACAAAATTAGAGAAGACATCGATATCATCGAGGTTGGCAAGATGATTCAGAATGAAACAGTGTTTCAATCTTCACTCGCTCTCAGAAATTTTGTATGGAAATTGGTGAGATTCGGCAATGGTTTCCGTGTCGAAACAAGATTGAGAGAGAAAATGGAGAAAAAAATAATAGCTTAAAAAACTAAAAAACACGCTTTAATCTTAAAAATCGTACTAAAAATTTAAAAATAATTTAATTAGAAACAAAATGATGAACGAAAATATAAGTATTTAAGGAAAAGCGTGGGGTGCTCAGTATGTCAAAAAATATTTAAAATCGGTGTTTTTTTACTAATAATTTTATTTTGACTTTTTTGAGATTTCATATATCGTACTCTTTAATTTCGCAACTAGGTATATTTTTGTACTACACCTTTTTCAGTTGAAATTCAGAAAGTTCCAATTGATATTCAGAATTTCCATTTGAAATTCAGAAAATTACAATTGAAATTCAGAATTTCCAATTGAAATTCAGAAAGTTACAATTGAAATTCAGAAATTCCATTTGAAATTCAGAAAATTGCATTTGAAATTCAGAAAATTACAATTGAAATTCAGAAAATTACATTTGAAATTCAGAAAATTCCATTTGAAATTCGGAAAATTACATTTGAAATTCAGAAACCTCCTCACAGTACTCAAGAAGTTTTCTGAATTTCAATTGTTATTTTCTGAATTTTAAATGTAACTTTCTGAATTTCAAATGTAATTTTCTGAATTTCAAATGTAACTTTCCGAATTTCAATTGTAATTTTCTGAATTTCAAATGGAATTTTCTGAATTTCAAATGGAAGTTCTGAATTTCAATTGTAATTTTCTGAATATCAAATGGAAATTCTGAATTTCAATTGTAATTTTCTGAATATCAATTGGAACTTTCTGAATTTAAACTGAAAAAGGTGTAGTTGTACGAATCGAATATTTTCATGTTCAAATATTATTGAGCACCCCCACGCTTTTCCTTAAATACTTATATTTTCGTTCATCATTTTGTTTCTAATTAAATTATTTCTCAATTTTTAGTACGATTTTTAAGATTAAAGCGTGTTTTTTAGTTTTTTTAAGCTATTATTTATTTTTAACTTTTTAGTGAAATTTTTCATTAAAGGATGTTTTATGCGGACGCAAGAATAAAAGTAAAAAGAAGTCTGATGGGATGTGGTGTTCTCCGAAATAGATCTACATACATATGTATATATAACTTCTACCAAAAATCCCAATATGCAGTGAAGTAAACTAGCTTATTATGCAATATTTTCCAAACCCTTTTATTCAAGGTTTTCCAAACTAGTTTGGAAATACAAAATTTCCCAAACGTTTTGTTATATTTTACAATCAGAAAGTGAAGTTGAGGTGAAGCATTTGAAAAGAACAAAAAAAAAAAAGAAACCTGATTGAATAAATTCGAATTTAGACAACAAAGCTCCGAATACGTTTGTAGCGTAATGGTGAGGTATGCTGCCTACGAACCAAGGTGCTCAGGTTCGAGTCCCGAGTGGCGCATTTTTTTTTTTTTTCTATTTTTATTTTTTATTTTTTTTTTTTAGAGAAATTTTTTTCACCTCACGTTTACAAAACATTGTATAAAAATGTAATTAGGGTTCCTTTTCGTTGATTCAGCACTTACTATTAAATGAATTACAAACAAAACCAGTTCTTGCTTTGCATACATATGTATGTACATGCGATTGTTTTTATTGCAAACACAACAACGACAAAACAAAGCTTCTTACACAAAACACAAAACCAGTTCTTGCTCTGCATACGTATGTATGTATGTACATTGTACATGCGGTTGATTTCATTGCAAATACAACAAACCCAAAACAGAAGCTTCAAGCTTTATTTTTGAGTGAATTTATGCATTGAGTTTATCGCCAACGCTATGAGCGGTCGCTGGTTGTTGTGCGTTAGTTCGCTAGCTATTTGAGTGGTTATAGGTTTTTCTTTGAACATTTGTTTGTGATTTGAGAAGAATGTATTTTTGAGCGTTCGTGAGTGAGTTTTTCCGTACCCTGAAAGCTTGTTACTTATTGGCTTGTATACGGGAGTGAATTGAAATTCATAGAGGCTATTTTTAAGAAAGGTAACATAAAAGCCGCAATGAAGCATAAAATATAATGTTGAATGTCCTACTATATGATGCCGTTGGGCTGTTGATGTCATGTTTCGAATCAGGAGGAGAATAGAAATAATAGAGAGAACACAAAAAAGTGAATGTTTGAAAGATATAATAATTTAGTTAAATGTTGCAACTTTTAGGATGGGATGAAGTTACATACATACATACATGCATACATACATACATACATACATACATACAGGTGAAGCTAATAAAAGCGTGTTAAAAAGAGCGAAACACGTTATGTGGAGACATGGTATAAATTGTGGTAAAATTCCTACGGTTCTTGCACTTTTCTACGGCTCAACGAACGCTATAAATTAACACCCTTATTACGGTTGTCGTCGTCGACACTGACTCGCCGCTGTCGGCGACGACCTATCAAAATCGGTATTACGTATGGTAAAGTCGATAACTTGTGACAACTATCGAAACATATTTGGTATCAGCTAAGTCGACGTCGACGGTCACTCGTTGCCATTTTCGTCGACGCGGTGTTTAATGGTGACAAGAAGAAAATTTAGTATGTATGCATTTTTGTTTTTAAAATTTTATTACGGGAGTGTTAAAATTAGTAGAACTAACATCCGCAGAATATTTCCTGTTTTATTGAAAAATTCCCACTAGTTTAAAAATAAATTCGGTGAGCGACCATACCGAAGGCGACCCAAAGGTTTTCAATGGGGTACGATACCAACTAATTTTTTACAACATTGAGAAGCAATCACCATTAAATTGAATGCCTTGGCACCTCCTTTAAGAAAGATTGAGGAGAAAACTAATTTATTAAATATTTATGTACATATATATGTATATATGTATTTCAACTAAAATATTTTTTCTTTTATTTATTAATTACTCGAGCACTTCATTGCTATGTTCATCGCTAAAACTTGATGAATCATATGCAAAATACATTTATTATAAAGAAATAAATTATCTAAATAGCACAGATTAAAAATACGGAAAAAATTGCGCACAGATTCTAAATAAAATCAAACAGCTAGTGCAGAAATTATAGGGATGGTACTTTCGTCATTCGGTTTACCGATAAACAGTCGACGTCGTCTCAATACGCTTAGCTAATACCGATTTTGCGTCGATGTGACGACGACGTCGAGACGACGTGACGTCGACTGAAAAGTGACAACGACGTCGACGACGACAACCGTAATAAGGGTGTAAATGTCAAATACGCGAGCGCTACGTACAGGGTTGTATTCAAAATGTATGATGTGATCATCTTATAGCTTAAACAGAATCAGCACGAATTTTCGTCGGACGCAGCGTTCTGTCAAACGATTAAAATACACGGCAGTATATGAGAATGAACAGCACGAAAACGCTGGCGAAAATCGCCCGGCGAAAATTCGTCAGAAAAGACTTATTTCTAATTTGGACGCTATCGCCTGTCAAATAAATTGTTTGGAACATGATAAAAACATGTAATAAAACAAAAATATACGTTTTTTGATGTGGAAAAAATTGAAAATATGGACAGAAGAGAAGAGTCAATGGAAAAAGTAAGGAAACATTGTAATTATAAAAATATTAATATGGCAATTTCGCCTTGATTCTGTTTTACTGGGCGATATTCGCAAACAAATGTCATCGACGCACCAAGCGAAAACACGCCCGGAGATTGGTTCTGTTTAAGCTAATAATTGTTATCAAAGGCGAAAAGGAGTTTTCCATTACTTAGTAACAGGGACTGTAAGGCACTCTGCACACGGAGCGTACTGCTTTAGACGCGTATTAGATACTACAGACGAAAGCTGTACGCTTTGATGTCGCGCACGTATATTTCAATTGAGGGCTGCACACGAGTCGTCAGCTTCATGCATTCGTCAAAGTATGTCGCTTGGCGTAAAGCCCAAATTACATGAGCGATGTGGCAGAGGGCAGCGACGGTTTTCGAAATCAGCTGATGCGTCTAATATGAGCAGTGACTGCCAGACCAAACACAATAGAGCGTTCGCAGTATTTGGCAGTGACTTCTTTATATATTAGGTCTGTTTCCTTTTACCTTTTTTTACCTTGGACACGTGGTGACATAAATTTACTTACCATTTTCATGGCCACTTTTTTCAATTAAAATAATCAATCTTGTTTCATTTTTTCCTCTGCTCTTTCTTCTTCTTTGCTTTTGCATCCCGCCAGCAATATTTGCTAGTAGAAATTAATTAAGCAAAAATTAAATTTTCTCCCGCTTGCTGGCATCAAAGTACGGAAACACAAAATTAGTAAAAAATATATTACATTGGATAGTACGGAAACAGACATAAGTTCACATCAACACTTAGAAGTTGGCTGCGATTCAAGGCAGCGGCAGCGAATTGACCTAACCTAACCTAACTATAGAAGGTCCATGCCAGGGAGAGTAGCTCTTCTTCAGCGAGTTTGTAGCTTATGTCAAACTATCGTCTTTTGTTTTGATTTTGCATTCTTGCACGTGTTTTTCGTGGAAATAGCTTGTGTGTTCGGTTGTGTGTTTGTATGTTCGGTTGTGTGTTCGCTGGCGTTTTCTCTGCTTTTGACATTTTTGAAAGCGGCCGTCTAACTGTAATCACCTATTCTTCTTCACATAAGACGACCTGGATATAGATTGGTCTTGGAATTTAGAATTTGGGCTAAACGGAGCGGTGCTGCCAGCTGCCTCTGCTGTATTATGTGCCACTTCATTGCAAACCGTAGTTTCTAAAAATCAGCTGATTTCGAAAAACAGTCGCTGACACAGCCACAGCGCTATTGTAATTCCGGCTTAAAGCAGTGCTGGTAGCTAGGCGTACTACGCTTAGAAAACAGGAAGAGGAAGATGTTTGTTTACATTTTTCCACTTGGTGGAATTTATGAAAGCAGTAAAATTTGTGTAAAAAATCGGAAAAAATGAGTGTATAATGAAATAAAATGGAAGATTCCTTAACATTTTTCATCTTTTCTATTTAAAGCTTCGAAATTTAAAGCAAATACCGTATTAATAATTTGTTTGTTTGTTTTGTGCAGCGAAGTTTCATGTCGCTTCGTGTTCAGATCTTGAGGCGTAGAGAAATCGACGCTACATGAAATGTCTCGTACGCGTCTATGACGATACGCCTCATGTGCAGAGTGCCTAACGGTTATGAGTTATATCCAAAAAGTTGATTTTTAATAATTATTTTCTGAGTTTTATTTTCTGCTCAGAAAATAAAAGTTATTTTTTGAGTTTTATTTTTCCCTCAGAAAATAAGTTGATTTTTAATCATTACTTTTTGAGTTTTATTTTTCCCTCAGAAAATAAGTTATTTTTTGAGTTTTATTTTTCCTTAGAAAATGAGTTATTTTTTGAATTTTATTTTTTGCTTTGAAAATAAAAGTTATTTTTTGTTTTATATTTCGATCAGAAAATTAGTTATTTTTTGAGTTTTATTTTTCGATCAGAAAATAAGTTATTTTTTGAGTTTTATCTTTCGATTAGAAAATAAAAGTTACTTTTTAAATTTTATTTTTCGATCAGAAAATAAGTTACTTTTTGAGTTTTATTTTTCTGCTCAGAGAATAAAAGTCTTTCAGTTTAATTTTGGCTGCAATTGTAGATTTCGCCATATAAATATAGTATATAAATAAATTTTTTATTTTTTTTAGTTATAAACTTTACCTACGTATTAATGTGGCAAAATCGAAAGCTGCAGCTAAAATTAGACTGAAGAAACTTATTCTCTGAGCAAAAAGATAAAACTTAGAAAATGACTTTACTTTTCTGATCGAAAAATAAAACCGAAAAAATAACTATTTTATAAGCGAAAAATAAAACTCAAAAAAGTAAGAATGTGATAGAAAGTCACAAGACCTGGGGCTGTTTCCCCAACAATAGCCGTGTTTTTATTCAAGCGCATATACATCTGGGCTTAAATTTGGTATGGACAACTAAGCGCGGATAGAGATGTGCGCTTAGAAATCCATACAAAATTTAAGCGCAGATGTATATGCGCTTGAATAAAAACACGGCTAATCTTAACATTTATAGCGTTCGTTGAGCCGCAGGAAAGTGCAAGAACCGTAGGAATTTTACCACAATTTACATTCTTTGCACCCATATTCACTCTTCTAAGAGGTCAAAAACATATCCAAAAGCTGGGCCACTTTTATCTATTCACAATGGCTCTTAAGTTAAGAGCATGGTGAAATCATATGTATATGGTGGTGGTAAATGGGCAACAACAAAATTTACTGTTATGTACTGATCTGTCAAATGCAAAAACACGTGTTTTTCTTTGTTTTGTTTACTTATTGAAATTCGTGCAATTTATGAATCGGCTCGAAAAGTTTCTTCAAAATGGCTGACAAGCGTTCACCGCTTGAAATAATGAAAAATAATTGTATAATTATCAACACAGAAATCACACAGAGTGTATAATAATATAATAATAGCCCCAGAAAAACTAGTTGCATACGCGATTTCACTACTTTTCTCGGAAATATGTATAGAAGACATAAAGCAAAACAATAATGGCTGAAAATTTGGCACATTTGTCCATCAGCTGATTAATAAGTAAGAAGCATAATTTCATTTGATTCCACCATTATAATTCCACCATGGTTAAGAGTCTTACCAAAGTAATTGTAATAGGTCTGTTTGGTGAGATTTTGGGTAGAATGCTATTTTATGTCAAACTGAAGATGATAGGAAAAGTTCAACAAACGCATTTGTGCGAAAATGACGCTTAGGAACAGTGTTGCCACAACCTCAAAAATTTTGGTATCACAAATTTATGCCTTCATGGTCTTTTTTTCGTGGTCACACTTTCCTTTACCGATCCAGGGGGCGTAAAAACCGTTTATAAAAGGGGCGTTGCACCGCCCTCCGATCCTATGTCTGAAGTCGAAATAGTCCGGAGGCCGATAGTTTTCGAAATATAAATATTTGTTTTTTCAAAATACCTTTATTTTGGTGCATAACTGGTTGAAAAGACCACATAATCCTCTTTCTGGGGCAAAATCTACGTACCCATCCACAGTAATCCTGCGTGGAACACCTTTATTTTTATCAAACTTTTGGTAGGAGGACAGCGTGATAAATATTTAAGAACTGATTCAATGACTCCAAATCAATTCCAGAATCAGCTCTGGCAACCAGATCACCCAGCTGGTTTTACACTTTTATATTACTCGGTACCCAAGTATTCATATTTATTTGCATGCAAAATTTAAGCATTATCTTTATCTATATATATAAGGATGAAAGTTTGTTTGTTTGTTTGTTCCCTATGGACGCCGAAATTACCGGGCCGATCACATTCAAATTTTGACACAATGATCATCTGGTATTAGATTGAAATTATGACCACATTTAATTCTGCTATCTCCACCCCTTCCCGAGATATAGGCCAAAATATGGACCCAGATTCCTCCGAAATATTTTTCTGAATTATTGGTATCAAATTAAAGATATCAATCAGAGCTTCAATAGAGAGTTCATTCCATTCCAATTTTCAGTCGGTTCTCCAGATAGAGACCAAAACGTGGACACGGATGACCCCAAATATTTTTTCGCAATATTGGTATCAAATTAAAGGTGCTGATAAGGGTATCCAAAATATTTTACACTATACGGATACCTCAATCGGTTCCCGGGATTGAGGCCGAAACATGGGCCTAAATAGCCCTCGAAATATTTTTTAGCATTATTGGTATCAAATTAAAGGCATCAATCAGAGCTTCAATAGAGAGTTCATTCCATTCCAATTTTCAGTCGGTTCTCCAGATAGAGACCAAAACGTGGACCCGGATGGCCCCAAATATTTTTTCGCAATATTGGTATCAAATTAAAGGTGCTGATCAGGGTATCCATATATATTTTACACTATATGGATACCTCAATCGGTTCTCGGGATTGAGGCCGAAAGATGGGCCTAAATAGCCCCCGAAATATTTTTGAGCATTATTGGTATCAAATTAAAGGCATCAATCAGAGCTTCAATAGAGAGTTTAATTCATTCCATTTTTCCAGTCGGTTATCCAAAATATATTAGTAATCATGATGTACACCGATATGTGGACCGGATGGCCATGGAAAGTTGTTGATAAGGAACGTAAGTCGGGGAGAGAGAGAGAGAGAGAGAGTAGTATAAGAGTAGGAAGAGATAGAGGGAACGGGAAATGCTGAGTGGTGGGGAGACCGATAGGGAAGGGAGTGGCATAGTGTGATTTGTAGCAGCGAAGTGGAACGGGTATTTGCTAGTATTTTTATATTATTAAAAAAAAACGATATCGTTAAAACCACAAAAGTAGCTTACTTTATTATACTCAGCTGTACTAGTACACAGAGTATTATAGTTTTGATTTCCTAACGGTGGATTGTAACAGAATGAAATAATCGAGATAGATATAGACTTATATATATCAAAATGATCAGGGTGAAAAGAGAAATCGATTGAGCCATGTCCGTCCGTCTGTGAGCACTATAACTCGCGCAAAAATTGAGATATTTTGATGAAATTTGAAATTTAAGTTTTTATTAAGACAGGAACGGATGGTATTGAAAATGGGCGAAATCGTTTATTTTATTGTTACTTGCAAAAATTCAAGTCAGCTGTTGTTTGATCAGCTGTTTTCCTGTTGGAAAATTGCTGTTGGCAAAAATTTGTCCAACAGAATTCAACAGCTTCTCACAAACTGAAATGTCAGTTTTCTCTCTCAGTTGGTTCTCTTCTGTTGGAGATTTGGCGTAAAAAAACGGCGACAAAGTGTTTGTTTTTAAAAGTTTTCGAAAAACATCAAAAAATATCCGTAAACGAACAAAACTTCTGTGTGCGGATTCCTACAAATAGCTAGACTTTTTCTCGCTCACATCCTCTGATCCTCTCGCTCTTTTGTGGTAAAATTCCTGCAACTCATGCACTTTCCTACCGTCAAGAAACGCTATTAATGAGTAGCATTCGGTGACTATGTAAATATGTATATTAGGGTGGTCATTAAAAAAGTAAATTAATGGCGTTTTCGATTCTGGCAAAAATGTGCACTTATTCTGCATTTTTATCGGGCTGTCAAATTTGTTTGTTCTATTCCACATAGATTCGACACATTTTTTCAGGGTTGCTTGTTCTATTGACAAAAATGTCGCCCTCTGCCCGACCACAGGGCAGCATTTTCTGCCCTTAATATGACCAAGGGGTTGCATTATTTTTGTTTCATACATCACATGAAAAGTGCAACATTTTCTTAGGGCTCAGGGCGCATGTTGATAATGTTGCCTTGTAATAATGCAGCATTTGGTTCAGAATCGAAAACGCTTTAAGACTTTTTCCAGTCACACACCTTCAATCGGTCATACCAACGGCAAAGATATCTAATAAATTGAATCAGAATTTTCGAAATGGGCAAAACTCTGAACATTTAAACTTTACAGGAAATGAATAAAACTTTTTTTCTAATTATACTATTGCAAAAAAATAATATTATTGAGTTACATTTAGGAGCATATTAGCAATCGAAAGGTATAAAAATATTAAGATATGTGTATTTTTTGATGTTTATTTGTTGAACCCAAAATTCTAAAAAAACCGAGATGTGCCCTTTTCGAAATTTAGGATTCAATTATTGTCTCGACAAGAGGCGTTTAAAGTGTGTAGCAGAAGAGTGAAAGAAAAGAACTGCAACTAAAAACTACAAGTTGCGCGCCGTTGCATTTGCTGCCATAGTTACTAGTTTTTGGGCACATTTTATGCAATAGGGATTTAACTCGAAATTTTCGATTTCTGGAATTTTGTCATATATTTCAATATCTGGGTCATGCCTTTGAGTCTAGTCTTATAAAATACTCAAAAAGATAAAAATGGCGGAAATAAAAGTGATTTTGTAGTTAGCCGTAGAAGGAAACTATTTGAAATTATAAAAGTTTGTTTGCGTTTTCCCAAAAAAAATTTTTTTTTGAGTTAAATCCCTATTGAATAAAACGTGCGATAAATAACTTTGCTTTTATACATAGTATACACGGTGGGCAGGAAGCGACGATAGGTTGCATGAAAATGTCGACAAAAAAGGAAAGTGGGGTTTTGTTATGTGATGTTTATAGATAAAACATCCGTTGAAATTAAAATCCGAGCTGCTCCTTTTTCAAGAATATCAAATATTGACGAAATCGAAAATTCGCCAAAGTCCAAATTTTTCCGATTTCAGTACATTATCTGGTAGCTAAAGGATGCAAGAAAAGGTATTAAAAAGTAAACAGGACACCTGTAGTGGAAAAATCGAATGTGAACAGGACCTAAAGGATAACGACTGAAATATAAAAAACACAAAAAGTACCCACTTTAATTTGCGTATAACTCCTAAAATGTTAACTCTACGTGAAAATTCCTTATGATATGTTTCATTCAGAATAAATAAAGAAATATTTCTTTAATATACAATTTTGATGTACCTGCAGTGCTTAATGTACTTTGGTGCAAAGTGAAAATTTCAAAAAATAGTAGGTTTTTTTTATGGTGCTATTTTAAGTTCAAATATTTTGCTAGTTTATGTAAATTTTTTAATCTAATGATCCAATTCTCATTCTTTCATATTTATTCGTTAATATTAAAAAGAATTAGAGCTGAAATACGCGCTAGCTGTGCACGATGGGCGGTTAGCGACAATAGGTTGCATGAAAATATCGAAAAAACAATGGCCGACTAAAAACTTACGTAAAATGATATTCTTATCTACTTCATGAACACACAGCAAGCGCGGCTAACATTTCCAACATCGTCGTTATCCTTTAGGTCCTGTTCACATTCGATTTTTCCACTACAGGTGTCCTGTTTTCTTTTTAATACCTTTTCTTGCATCCTTTAGCTACCAGATAATGTACTGAAATCGGAAAAATTTGGAATTTGGCGAATTTTCGATTTCGTCAATATTTGATCCTGTCAAAAAAATTAAAAAATGGGGATATTCTTGATAAAGGAGCAGCTCGGATTTTAATTTCAACGGATGTTTTATCTATAAACATCACATAACGCAACCCCACTTTCCTTTTTTGTCGACATTTTCATGCAACCTATCGTCTTATCCATGTTCGGAAGCACTTATATTTGCGAAAAAGCCTTTTCTAGCCTTAAGTTAATCAAAACAAACCAAAGAAACCTTTTATCACAAAAGAATTTGGAAGCAATTCTGCAACTATCCATCTCTGATTCGACAATAAATATTGACAATTTATTAAACAGCCTTGAATAAACTTATCACTTATTGCTATTATGTAATATGTAGATACATTTTTTTTTATATGTACGAGTTCATATCTTAATTTAATATAAATAAAATATGTTGTAAATATTGTACATATGCAGTGGCCTAGTAAGTGGCGTTCGTTTTGACTAGAAAACCATCTTTGACTTTATTAGCATACATTTCTTTTTCAGGAAAAAATCAATGAGAATAGTAATTTTTCGAAATTGGTAATTCGAAATTTAGCGCTTTTTCACGAAGTATTACTTATAATTCTAGCGTTTGTGGAGCCGTAGAAAAGTGCAAGAACCGCAGGAATTTTACCACAATTTACATTCTTTGTACTTATATTCGCTCTTTTGTGGTAAAATTCCTACGGTTCCTGCACTTCCCTACGGCTCAACAAACGCTACAATTATTATACGGTATTGCTGTTATTAACATGCTAATAACAGAAAAGTAACGCCAATTATTTAAATTTCAAGTTTTCTTTCAATTACTTATCATCTTAATCAAATAATATTAGTATAAACTACAATGGGAATAAATATGCAATGTATAAGAGTATCTGAACTTGAGATTTTACTTAATGTCTGTCAAAATGGAATATTAAAAAACTAAATTTTATAAGAAAATTATTATTTATAACCGTAGCACATAGGTAGATTTTCAAGTTTTATGCGGCCAAAAATATTTTATTGTGTATATCTATTCCAAATTGCTTGTTTAATGCAAAATTTTAATAATTTGTGTTAAAAGTAGAGCTCTCGATTTTTTTTGAACATTTTCGAGTATCCCGAACAGTTGTTGTTCAAATGCTCGAAGAGTTGTTTGTTTGTTTATTACCCGTATGTTTGTACGGGCATTTGAACAATTCGGGTATTTTGAAGTTTGTTTTTTTCTTTTGTTTATTATTATTATTTTTTCTTTATATGTAGTTTTTTTTTATTTTTCCGATACACATTTTTTTTGTTTGTAAGCTCGAATGCTCGAATGTTTGTACGGGCATTTGAACAACAAACGGGCTTCAAACAAAAACGATCAGATCGAATTGCTCGATACCCGGGTATCTAGGGCTCTAGTTAAAAGTCGATTTTATTGATAAATATATACTTGTCGTTTTCGATTCGCCATCACACAAGCGAGGTTGGATCGAACAAAAATGTTTGAATCCATAATGAGTAGTAGCCATACTCGCTAACTTGTCGATAAAAATTTCCCTCTGCTCGCTATCATTCACATATAAATTTGACAGAAGGAAATTTATAACCAGCAGAGAAATTGTGAATCGAAAGCGGCTACAGTGACTCAAAAAAAAAATCATACGCCAGAGTTTTTAAATTTATTTCAAACAGTTCTGTCGAAAATTTGACTCTCTTATTTTCGTTTAAAAATGTAAAAAATTGTTCAATAAAAATCGCCTTAAGCAGGATTTCTAAGCTTATGGAAAAATCCGAAAAATCGTAGAAATTTCTAAAAGTGGATTAAAAATTTCAAAGCGCGGCCAGAATTTATAGAAGATTTTGAGGAGATTTCTAAGTGTACTGTTATGTAGCCAACCAATTTTAGTGTAAAAAGTGCTATTCTCAATGCTGTAAAAATTTCCGTCGATTTTAGTAATTTTTTTCTGTAGGGTGTTTGCGTTATATGTACGTGAGACCGTTCCAATTAAAATTTCCGAAAAGCCAATGAAATTTTTCAAAAAGTTGAATGTTGCATATTATTATATTACAATTGAATGAGCTGCAAAATTGCATACTCAAAAATCTTCTAAAAAATGTAGCTTTATAATTCTTAGCCCCTTTTTATGATAAGTACTTCCTTAACTTTGAAAAATTGGAAATACTAAAAATACTGCCTAAAAAGTTAACAATAATCGCTGCTAATTATCTGGGTTACTTTCGAGCATCACCTACATTAACCAAGATATGCGTTAGAAATATAAACATTAAAATTAAATATAAAGCACAAAAAGAAAATTATTGTAGGTATATATGAAAAACCCTGTATCTAGTAGTGAAGTGCGGCTTTGTGCGACGTAATTTTTGTAGGCAAACTACTAATTGTACTCTGTAAAAGACGGCGGCAGCAAATAAAAACGATAGACGAATTTGTTTAAATATAAATATAAAACTTGCTTTATTTAATTTGTTAAAGGTATAGATCAATAATGCGCGACTGTACATTCAACTTGTAAAATCTTTTATTCTTTCGGTATACTTTTGCTTCTTTTGTTTGAGAACTGGTGTGCCCTCCTTGACCACAATTTTCACACTCGTCCAATTTTGCCAAATCATTAAAGTGATGGCCGCCAAATGGTCGCCATAACAAACGGTATCTTTCCAGATTTTTATTTGTTGGTGCACGGTGTTGCCAAGCTGCAGTCGAAATAAGTGTTGCCCGATTATCATTTGAGGAATTGCGTAGCAGTTCAAGTGTTACCAGATCATGAATTGAGGAATTACGTAGTACTCGATGTAAATGTCTTACTATGAAATGACATCCCACCCACCGGTGGATCCGCTGGAGGATTCACTAACCATCAAAGCGGCTAGCTTACTGGCTGGACGACGTAGTAAGCCGGATGCTGTGCGGACGTGGGCGCTTCTTACCTCACCATCTTTAGCGGTGAATACTTCCGTCACCCGGCCTCGTTCCCACTGACTTCTTGGTCTGGTCGGATCACACACTATCACCAGCTGACCCGGCTGTAACGGCGTGGTTCGCTCCCTCCATTTACTACGTCGCAGAAGTTGTGGCAAGTATTCCACGGTCCATCTCTTCCACAGACGGTCTTTCAAATTTTGTGCTATACGCCACTACGAAGGCATACTCTCTCTTCTTCTGGGTTAGGCGTTTGCGTGGAATTCAGACAGCCAATTAGGAAATGGTTGGGCGTCAACGGCTCTTCGTCTTGTGGTGTCATCGGTAATTCTGTTAGCGGGCGACTGTTGATGATGTTTTCGGCTTCTATCAGAACACTTCTGAATGTTTCTAGCCGTGGAGCTTCTTCTCTCAATACTCGATGAAGCAAACGTTTCACGCACTGCACAAGTCGCTCCCAGCAGCCTCCAGCTGATGGATTAGCAGGACAATTGAACACCCACTGAATATTTTGCTTAACGATTTCTTGCTCGATGCGGTCAAAATCGAACAGACGGTTTTCCTTATTAAGTTCCTTTTGCGCTCCCACGAAATTCGTTCCATTGTCGCTTCGAATTCGTACTGGTACACCGCGCCGATTAACAAAGTTTCTAAAGCAGATTATAAAGGCGTCGGTAGATAGATCTTCGGCTATTTCCAGGTGGACTGCTCGCGTTGTCAGGCATGTGAAAAGCCCAACCCATCGTTTCTCTCGCCTTCGGCCAATCGCAACTTGAAATGGACCACAATAGTCAACTCCGGTGTATGAAAATGGCCTAACGTACGGCGTAAGGCGATCTGGCGGTAATTGTCCCATGAGCGGTGTGGCTGGTTTGGCGTTGATATATTGGCAGACCATGCAATCTCGTTTAATTGACTTCAGTAAAACGCGTGCCTGAGGCACCCAGAATTTTTGCCGCAACTCGTTAATGATTAAATTGTCATTTTGATGATGAAGTTTATGATGGTATTGTTGGACGATTAATCGCGTTACATAATGGTTTTGTGACAAAATAGTCGGACGTCGTGCCGTGTACGGCAAACAATAAGCAGCATCGATCCTTCCGTTGATTTTAATCAACCCATCGCTATCTATGAACGGCGTTAACTGGAACAATGATGATGATTTCGCTACAACTTTGTTACGTTTCAGAACTTCGATTTCTTGTGCGAATGTTTCTGCTTGCACTCTCTGAAGGATTACCCTTTCTGCATTTGCGATCTCTGTAGCGTCCAACTCCCCACTGCGGCGTACTTCTGACTTGCTGTTGTGCACAAACCTCAACACAGAGGCAACAACTCTCACGATTTTATAATATTTCGAAAATTTTTTTAATTGTATTGGATATTCTCCTTTGCTCGACAACATGACTCTTTTGGTGATTTCTTCTAAGGCGCAATTATCGGACGACAGCTCTGGGGTCTCTTGCGGCCAGCAATTTTCCTCTTCATACAGAAACGATGGCCCTACCAACCATTTTGATCCTGATTCGTGTTGAAATGTTGTGGACGGCCTTGTTGCTTCGTCGGCTGCATTCATACTTGTGGAAATCCAACGCCATTGTTTCGTAGTTGTAGTGCCTAAAATTTCTGCTATTCGGCATGCGACGAATTGTTTATAGTTTCGGCTGGTCGAGCGAATCCACTGTATTACTGTTTGGGAGTCGCTCCAAAATGTTGTTTTATCGACCTTGAAGTCGTGACAGCGTTCTAACGACTCTTTAAGTCGGCATCCCAACACAGCAGCCTGCAATTCCAATCGAGGTATTGTCATACCTTTGAGCGGTGTGCACCTTGACTTAGCACACATCAACGTCACATCGATCTTGCTTCCTCTCTTCACACGAAGGTAAGCGACGGCAGCGTATACAGAAGAACTTGCGTCAACGAAAATGTGCATTTGAATATTGTCGGCAACCGCTAGGTTTGTTGAGTAACAGCGTGGAACCGTAAAGTGTTTTATTGATTGAAAGCTAGTCCACCACGACATCCATTGCTCTGCCAACTCGTTAGGTATTGCTTCATCCCATTCCACCTTCAAGCGCCATAATGATTGCAACATTATTTTCAAAAATATCGTTCTGTTCGCCAAAAGACCAAAGGGATCGTAGATCGACATTGATATACCCAATAGTTCTCGCTTGGTTGGCCATCGTTTTCCACTAAACACATCTCGAGCAATTTTGTGAAACATAAACTGAAATTCTAGCCCGTCGCTGGTGGTGTTCCAGTACATACCCAGCACCTTCTCCGTTGCCGTTTGACGATCCATTTTAACTAATTTGACGTTGGTTTCGGTATCTTCTCCATTAAGTTCACGCTGCACATTTTTGTTGTTTGATATAAAATTTTGTAATTTGAAGCCGGCGTTGGCGTCAATCAGCGTGGCTTCCTTCGTCACCTTTAGTGCCTCCTCGGTGCTGTCAAAGCTGATAACTAAGTCGTCTACATATGTACTAGCAATAACGGCCTGGCTTCCTTTTGGCATTTTCGACTCATATTTAGCGGCGTTGATATTCTTTATGTGCTCGGCGCAACACGGCGAACATATGGCTCCAAAAATCATGGATGTCATTACGTAGGTATGGATTGGCTCATCCGGCTTGCCATCTCGCCACAAGAATCTCTGTGAGTCCTGGTCAGCATTCCTTATTCGTACCTGTGAGAACATCTCTTGAATATCTCCTGCCACTGCTACGATACCTTGACGAAACTTATGAATGATGGTTATTAACGGCTGCGCCTTCTCTGGACCTTTAAGCAATACTGAATTTAATGATACGGAGTTTGTAACGGCGGCTGCGTCGAATACGATACGCAATTTCTCTGGCTTAAATGGGTTAACTACTCCGAAATGTGGCAGATACCACGTCCTTGGTCCTTCACGAGCGGCTTCATATGGCGTCAGTTTTCTAGCGTAGCCCTTGTCAACATATTTGGCAATTTCCTTTCGATAACTCTCGGCATAAGCGGCATCTCTCTGCATTCGTGACTCAATATTCAATAGACGTTGTTTGGCTGTAGCATAACTTGACGGCAGTTCTACTGAGTTATCTCTCCAAAGCAATCCAACTTCGTATTGCTGACCCAAGTCTTTTGTAGTCTCAGCTAAAACTTTTCGAGCGCGTTGATTTTCATCCGATTCTAAAATGAGTTTGTTATTGACTCCAAAGTTCTCTATGGCAAAATATTCCTCCATCATCTTCGTTAATTGCGTTAATGATTCCGACTTACGAACATGAAGCACCCGTGGCACAGTGGCAGTTCTTTGTTTATGTGGTCCGTATACGACCCATCCTAATTTTGTGTTGATGGCGACTGGCTGATCATGGCGCGCGACGACTGTTGCCTTAGGTACACCCAAGTGGCAATTATCTAAGCCCAACAATAAAACAGGTTTGGCATCCACGTAATTAGATATAGGCAGTTCTCTCAAATGTGCGTATTTCGATTTGTCAAATGTTTCCCTCGGCAAATTGAGGCTTCTTATAGTATGTACTGCTTTGAGAGAGTATTTGTCACCCGTTAACCCTTTTATGTCGCAAGACACCATTTTCGACCTCTCAGTTGTTTGACCGTACCATTGTAACGTCAGCGGCTTCGTACGTCCTTTTAAACCCAGCTGTGTGGCGATCTCTTCTTCCAATAATGACACCGATGAACCTTCGTCGTACATCGCATGTATGTTGACACTACCATGTGGACCAGATAGAGTAACCGGCAAAATTTTAAAAAGGTTAATTTCGGTTTCTTGGCGGCAATTAAGAATGCGTTCTCTCTCGGCAGTTGGTTGCGACGGCAAATTGGCTTGGGCGACATCTTTGTGTAGCAATTGATTGTGCATGCGTTTGCACCCATTAAGACCGCATGTTTTACGACGATGGCAGGTAAGTAAGCTGTGACCTTTCCGTAGACATCCGAAGCACAGACGTTGTTGCTTCACCAGTGACCACTTTCGTTCCAAGTCGAGGGCTTTGAACTTGCGGCATTCCAGTATGACGTGACTTTGATTACATGACGGGCATTTCGGCTGTTCATTACTGTGCAAGACTCGACGGACTGGCCCTCCACTTGAATTAGACTGACGATTGGCATAAGTACTGCTTCTCTGTGGTTGTACTGCTTGTTGACTTGAACGTAATGAATTTTCACTGACTCTAGGCATAATAGCCACCACCTTTGCCAACTCACTCAACCAATTTGCGAATGTTGTTACTGTCGGGTACGGCGAAATATTAGCGGCATACTTGCTCCACTCAAATTGTTTGGATGTTGGGAGTTTCGAGATGAGCTGTTCCAGCAATGTTGGGTTCGCTAGGTGATGTTCGCATTTTGCCGATTTAAAGTAGGCTGAGATATTTCGCACACGGTTTGAAAATTCGATAATTTGTTCAAGGTTGTTGTCGCTTATACCCGGGAATCCTTGTACCTTTTTTAATTGTGATCGTATGAGCAGATCCTGCCGGCCAAAATTGAATTCCAACTCCTTTATCGCCTGTGGTACGTCTTCAGAGTATATTAGCATTGATGTCACCGCTCGTTTTGCGTTGCCTTGTAATGCTTTCTGCAAACGCATGAGATTTTGTCTGTTGTTATATGAAAACTCAGCTGTAGTGTCGTTAAAGTTGGCTATGAATAGGGGCCAATCCTCCGGATTGCCATCGAAATAAGGTAGTGGGTAAAGTCTCGCGGCATGATTATCCATCAACAACATTGTATTCCTTGGTGGCTGTGGTTGCGTTGATGGTAAACTTATTTGTGGCGGCATCTGTGTCACGGTCTGTTGGTAAGAACATCGACTGCCTCCGCATCTATTCGTTGTCGCAGTTGTTGGAGCTCTACTTGACTCTGGCTTGTTTCATTGTGCAGCTCCGATACGACGTCCCTTAAAGATGCTATGTTGTTTATCAAAGCAGCCAGTGCATCTGCTGACACGTTTACTTCCGGCTGGCCTATTGCATGTGACTCTGTTGTGGCATTACCCGATGCTCGAACTTGATCATGTTCCCCCATATTTATTGCTGTTGTATCTAACTCGGAATCCGATTGTTCATCTAATCCAGCTGGCATTGCTTGTCTTGCTCGAGAACGTGTGATCATAAGCGGAGATCTTTTAATTTATATTTAATGATGACTACGTGACACAGCAGCGAATAATGATGGCGATAAATTAACGACAAGTATTTGCGGTGACCAGAGACATTTACATTTAGCGACAGACGTTAAATACGATCATATATTATATAATAGACGATGGATAAACATTGACAATTAACGATGACGATGAATGTTACCAATAACAATGACGATGACGTTGTACGACGGAAACGATCTTAAAACGTTGAACGCTGACAAAAAATATATTTAATGGGGGTGAATGTTGACGATGACGTTGACATAGACGAGAATTGACCATGACTTTGACGTTATGACTATTAACGATTATGATGAATTTGGAACGACGGAAATGACTATTACAGATGAACGTTGACGATTGACAATTTGACGAGTTGACATAGACGAGAATTGACCATTAAATGACTTTGACGTAATTAATATCGACGATTATGGTGAATTTGGAACGACGGAAATGACTATTACAGATGAACGTTGACGATTGACAATTTGACGAGTTAACATAGACGAGAATTGACCATTAAATGACTTTGACGTAATTACTATCGACGATTATGATTAATTTGGAACGACGGAAATGACTATTACAGATGAACGTTGACGATTGACAATTTGACGAGTTGACATAGACGAGAATTGACCATTAAACGACTTTGACGTAATTACTATCGACGATTATGATGAATTTGGAACGACGGAAATGACTATTACAGATGAACGTTGACGATTGACAATTTGACGAGTTGACATAGACGAGAATTGACCATTGAATGACTTTGACGAAATTAATATCGACGATTATGATGAATTTGGAACGACGGAAATGACTATTACAGATGAACGTTGACGATTGACAATTTGACGAGTTAACATAGACGGAATTGACCATTAAATGACTTTGAGGTTATGAATTAAAGATGAACGTTGACATAGACGAGAATTGACCATTAAATGACTTTGAGGTTATGAATTATGGTTCTAGGGTTAAAGCGTTGACACGTTTACAATAATACTGATGATTACGGAAAATTTGACTCAATCTCCAACGGCGTGGTAGAAAATTTGTTCGGCTGTTGAAAGAATTTTCTTCAATTTTCAATTAATTTATGTATTGAATTGGAACCACTTATCTTGTTTCGATAATTCGACTATCCTTTCCGTTGGAGGGCACAGTTCTCAAAACTTTGTAAAAGACGGCGGCAGCAAATAAAAACGATAGACGAATTTGTTTAAATATAAACATAAAACTTGCTTTATTTAATTTGTTAAAGGTATAGATCAATAATGCGCGACTGTACATTCAACTTGTAAAATCTTTTATTCTTTCGGTATACTTTTGCTTCTTTTGTTTGAGAACTGGTGTGCCCTCCTTGACCACAATTTTCACACTCGTCCAATTTTGCCAAATCATTAAAGTGATGGCCGCCAAATGGTCGCCATAACAAACGGTATCTTTCCAGATTTTTATTTGTTGGTGCACGGTGTTGCCAAGCTGCAGTCGAAATAAGTGTTGCCCGATTATCATTTGAGGAATTGCGTAGCAGTTCAAGTGTTACCAGATCATGAATTGAGGAATTGCGTAGTACTCGATATAAATGTCTTACTATGAAATGACATTCTCAGTGATGCCACATTTTTTTCCTCCAAAATCCCTACAAATGAGGTAAAACTCCCAAGATTACCCTACGCGCTAAAAAAAAGTACCTACAAAAATCCCTACATTTTTTCCTTGCGGAAATATTGAAACCCGCATAATAATAATTTTTTCAGATACTTTTATTAGCTTTACAAAACTTCAACGAGGTTTTTGTACATATACGTACATATGTGTATAGATATCTTCATCTAAATTTTAATTCAATGTTACACAAAAATGTATATAAAAAGAGAAATAAATCGTAAGAGCACATGCTCATTTATAAAAAAAAAAGTAAAAAAAGGTTAATTCTTGAATATAAAGACAAAATTATTACTTACTTAAATTTACACACAGCTTTTATCAATCAGTTCAATTTAAAAAGCTGTCAACACAATGTATAATAGAGATGTATTTATACATACATAAGGTGTACCACATTTAATCGATATGTAATGCCAATGATGTACAGAGTTGGCAAAAATTTTGTTGGTCAACACAGGGCGCATGTTGGGAAACATTTTGTTAGTCAACACAGGGCACATTTTGCGCCTTGAATGTTTTCCGTGTAAAAAAAACCCTACATTTCCATGTAAAATAAATAATAGCTTAAAAAACTAAAAAACACGCTTTAATCTTAAAAATCGTACTAAAAATTGAGAAATAATTTAATTAGAAACAAAATGATGAACGAAAATATAAGTATTTAAGGAAAAGCGTGGGGTGCTCAGTATGCCAAAAAATATTTAAAATCGGTGTTTTTTTACTAATAATTTTATTTTGACTTTTTTGAGATTTCATATATCGTACTCTTTTATTTCGCAACTAGGTATATTTTTGTACTAGTTGTACGAATCGAATATTTTCATGTTCAAATGTTATTGAGCACCCCCACGCTTTTCCTTAAATACTTATATTTTCGTTCATCATTTTGTTTCTAATTAAATTATTTCTCAATTTTTAGTACGATTTTTAAGATTAAAGCGTGTTTTTTAGTTTTTTAAGCTATTATTTATTTTTGACTTTTTAGTGAAATTTTTCATTAAAGGATGTTTTATGCGGACGCAAGAATAAAAGTAAAAAGAAGTCTGATGGGATGTGGTGTTCTCCGAAATAGATCTACATACATATGTATATATAACTTCTACCAAAAATCCCAATATGCAGTGAAGTAAACTAGCTTATTATGCAATATTTTCCAAACCCTTTTATTCAAGGTTTTCCAAACTAGTTTGGAAATACAAAATTTCCCAAACGTTTTGTTATCAAAGAACGTAAATTTTATAAGAAGGGAGAATCCGCTCACGAAAAATGTAGCGAGTAAATTACGAAATTGGCTGAAATTTCAATCCAGCAAAGAACGTAAATTGTATAAGAAGGGAATGTTCGTTATTTTGGACGAGTTCATTAAATCGGCTCTGAAATTTCAATCCAGTATGCGCGAGTTGCCTCACACTATTTTTCGCGTCCCGAATTCACTTGACTTTTTTATTTTGGTTTTTCGACGCGAATAAGTAATAAGAACGAATAAGAATAGAAAATAGAAATCTCTGACTTATGCATGCATACATTTGGCATACATATGTACATATGTATATATGGACATGCAAATATGTGTACATATGTACATATATACGTATGCAAAAATTAATTCGGCGCTTCTTTTTATTTTTGATGTGCGCCTGGTGCATCATAATTATGAATCAAGGTTTGTTTGGGACTTCTTCCCTCAAACACTACCTACGCCTTCCCTACCTTTTCGTCATCCAGAAGCCTAACTTCAAATAAGTTTAATAAGTTTCAGGATGTTAGATTCACCTCCATAAAATATGCGATTAATCCCGAAAGGGCTTGTCCCGGTATAAATGTAGGCAAATTTTTTCAAAAGTAAAACTTATTACATTATATTATATTATATTATATTATATTATATTATATTATATTATATTATATTATATTATATTATATTATATTATATTATATTATATTATATTATATTATATTATATTATATTATATTATATTATATTATATTATATTATATTATATTATATTATATTATATTATATTATATTATATTATATTATATTATATTATATTATATTATATTATATTATATTATATTATATTATATTATATTATATTATATTATATTATATTATATTACCTATATTATTTAAAACTTATTGTATAATCTTTATTTAAATCTTCATGACTGATATATAAAAATATTTGGAGAAATACTTAATTCTAATTTAAAAGATTTCACTACGAGATGGAAACGAATCGAATAAACTTTGTTCTAATATACATATACATATAACAATTAACCATTTTTAGAAATTTTCATAACAAAAAATAGCCTTATAGCTTTGAATGAAGGAGATTAAACTACATTTGCAACCTTCGGGATGTGAGCGATTGATCCCGAACACGTTCCGAATTAATCGCATTTCTTTCATACAAAATGTTAAATTCGAGTCTTTGCCAGTTGGATATAGAAACTTACGTACATGCATACATAAATAATCATAGGCATAACTGGTTTGCCAAAGAAGTAAGATCGTCATCATTAGAACCAAAAATGCAAAGCATTTACGAATATACCCAACAGCGAAAATGTAGATTATAGAATTGATGATGTTTGCATATATGTACATATACAAACCTCACAAACATAACTAAACTCAAAAAATAACAAAATTAATATTTGTGAAGTCTATACACTTCTTTATGCACATTGTAAATCAGTTTGCATTGTGTACAAATTGTGGTATTGGTCGTTCAAAAGGTGTAATGTGTTAGGCATCTTGGCATTGGGTATATGTCACTAGAACAGAACAGCGAAGAAGCAGATATGTGTGGTGATACAAAAACAAAAGCAGCCAATCGAAGCCCATGTTATTTCTCAACATCGCAAAAAAAACCGCGGACACCAACACAATTAAAATTGTCTGTATACATATGTGGCCTACGTAAGATGGTGTGCGTAGCTCTTTCGCATTTTCCCTGTAAAAAAGTGTGCGACGAGTCTCTAAAAAGATTTGTCCGGGAGCGCTCTCTTTCGGGTACAATTAGTCTACAATTGTTCCCAATTGTACCCGAACGGGTACATATGTATACTAATTGTAGACGAATTGTACCCGAAAGGGTATCAAACGGGTACAATTAGTCGCACAAATGGATGTGTCGCATTTGCTACCGGTTCGGGTACAAAACGGGTACAATTGTGCGCTTTTGCTACCCGTTCGGGTACAAACTGGGTACAATTAGTCTCTTCATAGGACATGCTCAAACAAAAGAGAACACTTCAACCCATATAAAGAGATACAAATGGGTAGTAATCGCATGCTCCCTTGCGAGTTGTCCCGGATGTATCCCGGAGTGATCGCATTTTTTGCAGGGTTCTTCTTTGTGCAGTCAGAATGCCCTGTGCGCATAATCAGCATTTGGAAAGACACAAAATAAAAATGGAAATCATAATTATTGGATATATTGCGAAATTTAAACACCATAAATTCTGATTTCGATAACATCCATTGTTGGAATGTTCAAAAAATGTATATGATCAATAAATTTGCATATTGTCATAAACAATATATACATATATAACAACACCTAATGTATAGAGATAAACATCTTATTATTATTTATATATATATATTGTAGAACCACTTAAAACATATATTTAGTTATTATTTAAATAATACTTAATATAAATAATAAGCTAAATATTTTGATTTTGAACATATGTTATGGCTCTTCAAATTTCGCATTGGGTAGGAAAGCAAATGACAAAGACAAAATTGAAACAAAAATGGCGTTAACTTTATTTCGCCACGAAATTACGGATGAAAGAATCAAAACAGAAATTCAACCTGGATTGCAAAGAACGTAAATTTTATAAGAAGGGAGAATCCGCTCACGAAAAATGTAGCGAGTAAATTACGAAATTGGCTGAAATTTCAATCCAGGTTGAATTTCTGTTTTGATTCTTTCATCCGTAATTTCGTGGCGAAATAAAGTTAACGCCATTTTTGTTTCAATTTTGTCTTTGTCATTTGCTTTCCTACCCAATGCGAAATTTGAAGAGCCATAACATATGTTCAAAATCAAAATATTTAGCTTATTATTTATATTAAGTATTATTTAAATAATAACTAAATATATGTTTTAAGTGGTTCTACAATATATATATATAAATAATAATAAGATGTTTATCTCTATACATTAGGTGTTGTTATATATGTATATATTGTTTATGACAATATGCAAATTTATTGATCATATACATTTTTTGAACATTCCAACAATGGATGTTATCGAAATCAGAATTTATGGTGTTTAAATTTCGCAATATATCAAATAATTATGATTTCCATTTTTATTTTGTGTCTTTCCAAATGCTGATTATGCGCACAGGGCATTCTGACTGCACAAAGAAGAAAATGCGAAAGAGCTACGCACACCATCTTACGTAGGCCACATATGTATACAGACAATTTTAATTGTGTTGGTGTCCGCGGTTTTTTTTGCGATGTTGAGAAATAACATGGGCTTCGATTGGCTGCTTTTGTTTTTGTATCACCACACATATCTGCTTCTTCGCTGTTCTGTTCTAGTGACATATACCCAATGCCAAGATGCCTAACACATTACACCTTTTGAACGACCAATACCACAATTTGTACACAATGCAAACTGATTTACAATGTGCATAAAGAAGTGTATAGACTTCACAAATATTAATTTTGTTATTTTTTGAGTTTAGTTATGTTTGTGAGGTTTGTATATGTACATATATGCAAACATCATCAATTCTATAATCTACATTTTCGCTGTTGGGTATATTCGTAAATGCTTTGCATTTTTGGTTCTAATGATGACGATCTTACTTCTTTGGCAAACCAGTTATGCCTATGATTATTTATGTATGCATGTACGTAAGTTTCTATATCCAACTGGCAAAGACTCGAATTTAACATTTTGTATGAAAGAAATGCGATTAATTCGGAACGTGTTCGGGATCAATCGCTCACATCCCGAAGGTTGCAAATGTAGTTTAATCTCCTTCATTCAAAGCTATAAGGCTATTTTTTGTTATGAAAATTTCTAAAAATGGTTAATTGTTATATGTATATGTATATTAGAACAAAGTTTATTCGATTCGTTTCCATCTCGTAGTGAAATCTTTTAAATTAGAATTAAGTATTTCTCCAAATATTTTTATATATCAGTCATGAAGATTTAAATAAAGATTATACAATAAGTTTTAAATAATATAGGTAATATAATATAATATAATATAATATAATATAATATAATATAATATAATATAATATAATATAATATAATATAATATAATATAATATAATATAATATAATATAATGTAATAAGTTTTACTTTTGAAAAAATTTGCCTACATTTATACCGGGACAAGCCCTTTCGGGATTAATCGCATATTTTATGGAGGTGAATCTAACATCCTGAAACTTATTAAACTTATTTGAAGTTAGGCTTCTGGATGACGAAAAGGTAGGGAAGGCGTAGGTAGTGTTTGAGGGAAGAAGTCCCAAACAAACCTTGATTCATAATTATGATGCACCAGGCGCACATCAAAAATAAAAAGAAGCGCCGAATTAATTTTTGCATACGTATATATGTACACATATTTGCATGTCCATATATACATATGTATGCCAAATGTATGCATGCATAAGTCAGAGATTTCTATTTTCTATTCTTATTCGTTCTTATTACTTATTCGCGTCGAAAAACCAAAATAAAAAAGTCAAGTGAATTCGGGACGCGAAAAATAGTGTGAGGCAACTCGCGCATACTGGATTGAAATTTCAGAGCCGATTTAATGAACTCGTCCAAAATAACGAACATTCCCTTCTTATACAATTTACGTTCTTTGTTGTTATATTTTACAATCAGAAAGTGAAGAGAAGTTGAGGTGAAGCATTTGAAAAGAACAAAAAAAAAAAGAAACCTGATTGAATAAATTCGAATTTAGTAGACAATAAAGTTCAGAATACGTTTGTAGCGTAATGGTGAGGTATGCTGCCTACGGACCAAACAGCTCAGGTTCGAGTCCCGAGTAGCGCATTTTTTTTTTTTATTTTTTTTTTATTTTTTTTTTTTTTATTTTTAGAGAAATTTTTTTCACCTCACGTTTACAAAACATTGTATAAAAATGTAATTAGGGTTCCTTTTCGTTGATTCAGCACTTACTATTAAATGAATTACAAACAAAACCAGTTCTTGCTTTGCATACATATGTATGTACATGCGATTGTTTTTATTGCAAACACAGCAACGACAAAAAAGAAAGCTTGTTACACAAAACACAAAACCAGTTCTTGCTCTGCATACGTATGTATGTACATTGTACATGCGTTTGATTTCATTGCAAATACAACAAACCCAAAAACAGAAAGCTTCAAGCTTTATTTTTCAGTGAATCTATGAGCGATCGCTGGCTGTTGTGCGTTAGTTCGCTCGCTATTTGAGTGGTTATACGTTTTTCTTTGAACATTTGTTTGTGATTTGAGAAGAATGTAATTTTGAGCGTCCGTGAGTGAGTTTTTCCGTACCCTGCAAGCTTGTTACTTATTGGCTTGTATACGGGAGTGAATTGAAATTCATAGAGGTTATTTTGAAGAAAGGTAACATAAAAGCCGCAATGAAGCATAAAATATAATGTTGAATGTCCTACTATATGATGCCGTTGGGCTGTTGATGTCATGTTTCGAATCCGGAGGAGAATAGAAATAATAGAGAGAACACAAAAAAGTGAATGTTTGAAAGATATAATATTTAGTTTTTAGGATGGGATGAAGTTACATACATACATACATACATACATACATACATACATACATACATACATACATACAGGTGAAGCTAATAAAAGCGTGTTAAAAAACCCTACATGAAAAAGCGGACCTTTTACCCTACAGGCACATTTTTTAACCAAAAAGACCTACAAGTTGGGATAAAACCCTACGTGTGGCAACACTGATTGTACTAATGTCCGAGGGTTAATTTGACTGAGTCTGACAGAGCAACATAACAAAACCAATTTTTAACATGAAAAAGAGTGATAATTTTTTTTTTAAATATCCCAACTTTAAAAGCTTAAAACTATAAACTTAGAATTATTGGAAACCAAGGATATTATTGAAAAGTGTTAATAATTACTTGAACCTTTAGGATTCATCACGATTACTTAAATGAAATGCTTTAAATAATAAATATTCAAGTTGAAACTAGCACTTAAAAATATGTAAGAAAAAAACAAAAAAAATAACTTCAGATATGCTAAGTTACGACCATCTGGGGCAAGTGCAGAGTATGGGGTCGGGGAAAAAGCGATGAATTATTGTTCCCCATTCTATTTCCAATATGTGGATATGTTTTTTTTCTGTAATTGTAACAATTTTACAAAATTCAATTTTGGGCGCATAAAACTTGAAAATCTACCTATGCGCTTAGATTTCCAGAAGAGAATACGAGACTTACTTTTGAAGTATAGTTAAAGGCCCTTGGCAACTGACAATCTGGCATGTCAAGCAGTGTGTATGTGTGAGTTTTTTTGTGTGTGTTAGTGCAATCGGCAGTCGTCGTGCTACACGTTCTTGTTCGGGCTCGCGTTGATGAGAATCAAATCTTTTAGATATTTGCGTCAATCACCCGACACTCACACATATGTATACACTTCTTAACATTCCAGATTTCCAGTGGCCAAGGGCCTTAAGAGTTTGGTATATGTATTATAAGCGATATTTGTGTACTAAAATGTTAAATTATAGTCTGAAAAAATTACATTTCGCTAGCTTATAGTGCAAACTGTGTAAGTCCACTTTTATGAAAAAGTGTATTTTTATGTAGAACGCTAGAAAAATCAAATACGCACCGCGCTAAACAAGTCTGAGATACTTGTCATATTTCTACTCGTTGTTATTCAGTGATACGCAAATTGTGTAAGTCCAAAAAGCGAAAAAAATTGTGTAAGTCCAAAATATTTATATGAACAGAAATTTTTTTTCATTTCGAATTTTTTTTTCTTTTTTGTTTTTTGTCTCTCCTACAAAGTTTTAAAAAAGGACTTACACAATTTGCAATCTAAGCTAGCGATTTTTATCATTTGTAAAATAATTGTAGTTTTTTTTGGTAATTTTAATTTTGGTAAATTTTTTACATTGGCTGTGACCCCCGCCCCCCCCGAAAAATTCTCTAGCTACGCCACTGTACATATGTATGTATGTATGTATTTATGTTGTATGTAAAATTTTCCAATCATACCCAATAAACACAGATGCGAGGATGATATCGCGGCGAATTCGAGGCGAGTTCGCGAAAACAGATGTTCGTGAATGTAATTTCTCGGACTCGCCTCGAGTTCGCGGCAAGTTCGAGAAAACCAATTTCCGCGATATCATTTTTTCTATTTTTTTTTAAGTTGTTCTGCACTAAAAATTATTATAGTTCTGAAATTTTACATTTATACCTGAACTCGAATATCACAGTTCCGCAGATGTTATCGTGGCGAATTCTAGGAGAGTTCGCGAAAGTAGATCAAATCAGTTTATAATCAATAGATAAATAAGAGGACGTTATTTACTGCTTAAATTTATTTGAAAAGCTTTTTTTATTTCATCAAAGTTAAACTTTCTTTATAAAAATATGTTAAGTGCTTTGTTTTTTTTATACGGATTTAACCCATTGCGAGTAAACCAAACTCTGAACTTTTAATTTTTCGAAACGCCATTTATAAAAAATCTCGAATCGCGAACGATCAGAGAAATTAAAAATTCTCGAATCGCTAATGATAAAAAATTCGAATCGCCAGCGATCCGAGAATGAACAAATTCTCGAATCGCAAGTGATAGGTGACATGCCTACGAATTCGGATTCGCCGATCTATCGCCGCGAACTATTGCCGAGATAATATAATCAGAGTAAGCGAATCCGCCGCGAATTCGAGGCGAATTGTGTTTATTGGGTACAATAAGAATTTACTTGTAGTTTGTAACTTTTTTTTTAAATCTAACACAAATTTTTTAAAAAATTCTGAGTGCACTAATAAATTTTTGTAGATGTATTGGAGTTTCCCCATTCAATACGAGAGCGTCCCCGCAGTAAATATCCGAAGTGAAAACCTGATGAATCACTGATGAAATTCCCCAAATAGTGAGGAGGCATCGATGACAAGTTTCATACAAAGACTGATGAATTTTTCATATAAATGGTTTGCCTTCCTCAGTGATTTTATTGAGGAGCACTGCATGACTGTTCAGCGCTGACTTCTGAATGAACTACTGCTGAACGGTGTGCAGTAAACAAAAAAATGGGAGAGCTCCTTTTCGAACTTGAAAAAAAAATTTCGAAAACAGGAATGTTCACTGCTGAATGTGTAATGATTACTTGATGATATGTAATGGAAGAGGGCTTGCTGATTCTTTAATGAATAATTAATGAAATATCCGCAGTAAACCAAGGACCAAAATAAAAGATACATTTTTTCATTTATTCGTTTTAATTATTTTTTTTTTAATTTGCAAATATAGATACATATTTATGAACATATATCACGACACGTATCCTTTTAAATACATATGTATGTACATAGATCATCTGCTTCATTATTGTCAGTGGTATCAAGGACGATTGGTGGACTAATGGTGATTGTTGGGCCATTTGTGGATTCTATTGGGCGGGCTGTTGACGTTGATTCGACAACGCGACTCTCTAATGCTTGCTTTCCTGACGTGCTCGACGTTTAAATGGTCGTCGGCCCGCTGCCACGCGCACACGTATGTATTTTACCCACACACGACAAGATACTTTCATTTGCGGATGTACCAGATGTGGATATTATACATATTTCACACTCTTGTGACTCGAAAACTTCGGAATACACTCATTGGAAGGCTGTAATATTATTTTTGTCCTTTTTATTTCACGATAAATGGATAATGAAAACAAACTTTTTTTTTTACTTTCAACTTTTTCGAAAATATGAGAGAAAAGAGCTGTGAAATATTGAAATTGTGCTCAGTGATGACCGTCTGATGAATTTTCAATTAAGAATCATCAGTGATCATTCAGCAGTGAAATATATTTACCGCAGGGGTTGAGCACCCTTGCTTTATAGAATAGACAAAAACAGAAAATAAAAAAAATTCGAAATGAAAAAAAAAATTCAGTTCATGTAAAAATTTGGACTTACACAATTTTCCTCACTTTTTAGCAGAGATGTAGAATAATTATTATTTAATTTTGAAATTATAAAAGTCTTACAAATTTTCTTCAGAATCTTAAAAGTCGTTTGATAATATTTTTTTCCTGATGAAAATGATAAAAATCTTCTATAATTATTATTCAGAAACTTATATTTTAAAAATCTTTCCATAATATGTAGTTATTTCAAATATATTTTTTTTTAAGTCTTCAAATACTTTTATATTGAGACAAATTTGAAAAAAGTCTTTGCGTAATTATTATCAGTAACAAATTGTTTTTTATATCTTCAAGACTTTTTCATTGAGACAAAGTTCAAAAAAGTTTCAGAAAATTTTCAATAAATTTCATATATGTAAGTATATAATAAAAATAACTTTCATATAAGTACTTCAAAATTCAAGCAAATTTCCAATTTGAAATTGTATGAAAGATTTTTATCGAAGATATAAAAAATATATTTGTTACTCAAAATAATTACCTAAAGATATTTTTGAAATTCGTCTCAATGAAAAAGTCTTTGAAGACTTAAAAAACAAATTGTTACGGATAATAATTACTCAAAGACTTTTTTCAAATTTGTCTCAATATAAAAGTCTTTGAAGATATAAAACAAAATTTCTCATTTATAATAATTACAAAAAGACTTTAAAAAAATATCTCAGAAATAACTATTATGGAAAGACTTTTAAAATATATTTCTTTTGTTTTTTGATTTTTATTTTTTCTCTTAAAATAATTACATCTCTGCTTTTTAGACTTAGCCAATTTGCGCATCAATGAATAACAACGAGTAGAAACATGACAAGTATCACAGACTTCTTTAGCGTGGTCTGTATTTCTAGCGTTCTATATAAAAATACACTTTTTCATAAAAGTGGACTTACACAGTTTGCACTCTAACCTGGCGATATGTATAGTTCCATTTTTTTTTCAAATATAATCACCCGTTTCATTAAATTAGTCAACTTCTGTAATGCCGCCCTTTGATGAAATTCTAATATCCATATGTGAAGTGACTTTCTATTAGCTACACAATTCTAATCAGAGCTGGGTAGTAATCATTACTTTAGGAATTAAATTACTCCCAATTCCCCATTACATGTAATTGGGAAAAGTAATGAATTCCTTTCATCAAAAGAAAAGGAATTCATTACATTTCAATTCCTAAAAAAAAATACCAAAAGTATTTCATGGTTTTGAGGCTCAAGTACAAGGTATTTTTTTTTGGAATTGAAAAAAAATTACTTTGTGAAAATGTAATTGCTGCGCCATTGCTTTTGAAAGGAATTGCAAATTTAATTGAAATTTTTCCAATTACATTACAAGGAATGGAAAATGTACTTAAGAATTTCCCATTCCTCAAAGGAATTGCAAAAGTAATTGAAAAACTAATGAAGGTCCATATGCGTATACAATTCATTTGCGATTAAAAGGGTGGTTGTGTGTAGCCATACTACATATTATTTAATATTATCTTTCTTATTTAGCAAATAAAATCATATACTATTATGCCAGTAACCAAAAAGGCGCGCTGGCCTTATCTTCTTTATGATCAGGGAGGGAAGCTGAGTTTTTCACGATCTATTTCCAGCGCAGTGGGAACTTTTGTATTTCTAGTTTACCTCCAGTAAGTGTTCAGGACCACTTTCTATCAGGAACCTTCCTTATCTATTTGGCCTTTTCTGAGTTAATCAATTACTCACCGCCTAATGACCAGAATGTGGGCATGTTTTATTATTTATTTTGGCTCATCTCATCCCCATTTATCTTCGAAGGCATTCTCTACCACTGATTTCTATTGCATGGATTTCGGCTGGAACGATAGTGGGGTAGTTACATACTTGCACCGATTTTTTTAAATCTTTGCTAATCATGGCTTCCTCAATGCCCTGATAGGAAAATCTTTTGTTCTGAACTAGCGTGCTTGTAGTGCATGCGGAACCACCACTAGTTCGCCCTCAATCTCTGATTTGAACTGGCGAATTTAACAAGATTATGTCCTAGGCAGTGGAAATTGTTTCTGTCTGCATTACCTTTTCTATAGTTTTGAAGAAGTTGAAAATTCGCCAGTTTGGATCTTGTTCATAAATGGGTACTAATACCATAGTTCTGAAGTCCAGTTTGTATATAGTTCCTAAATCCGCTATAGTTCCTAAACTGCTAAACGTAAATGCAATAAAGGGCGTCGAAAGTGGAGAGCAAGGAGCAATTCCGATGCATAAGGCCTCTGGCTGTCTTAGCGGTCGATCTACGGTTACGAACCTCCCTTAGTCAACAAGCGATTGAAATTATTTTATGTAACTCTCCTTCGGTCTAAGCCCAAGTGGCCCATAAACCTTATCATTGCCTACAATATGGGTATCAAACGAAAGGGGAAGGCCACGGGTTTCATTTGGACTTCGATATATTTATAACTTTCATGAGCATGAAATGGTATTATAATTTTGGTCCGATGTTTGTAAGTATGAGAAGAAGAAGAGATAGACCCACCAATAAGTATACCGATATGATCAAGACGATGAGCTGAGTTCATTTAGCCATGTCCGTCTGTCTGTTTGAACGCAAACTAGTCCCTCAATTTTTGAGATATCTGGAGTCAATATGTTAGGGCTCCTGTTTTCAATCGATATTATGTATATTTTCTTGATATCAAAATAACAAAAAAATAATCCAAAATTGACCCTAACATGGTCCCAATATGACCCCAAACTTATCCCAAATTGACCCGAAAATTACCCCAAGCTGAACCCAAAATGATTCCAATATCGCCCCAAAATGATCCCAATAGTGAGCATGACCCGCAAATTCCATTTACATAAATCGCAATACGTTTGTATACACCAATTAACATTTAGCATTTCAATTACTTTTTCAATTCCTTTAAGGAACGGAATGGGAAATTCTAAAGTACATTTTCCATTCCTTGTAATGTAATTGGAAAAATTTCAATTACATTTTCAATTCCTTTCAAAAGTAATGGCGCGGCAATTACAATTACACAAAGTAATTTTTTTTCAATTCCAAAAAAAAAAATACCTTGTACTTCAGCCTCAAAACGATGAATACTTTTGGTATCTTTTTTTTAGGAATTGAAATGTAATTAATTCCTTTTCTTTTCATGAAAGGAATTGATTACATTTTTCAATTACTGAGGAATGTAATTGTAATTGTAATGGAATTGATTTTACCCAGCTCTGATTCTAATGGTGAAAAAATCCAGATTGATTTTATTTTACTCGTAAAAGAAAACTTGCCCTTCACGAGAGGATCCTCTTCTATAAGATTTAGGGCCGGTTTCACCATCTCCGGTTAAGTGCTTAACCGGAGGATTTCTCCCGGTTAAGCAATTTATTTGACAGCTCGCCATACAATTTACGTCAAATTAACCACCGGTTAAATTAACCGGAGCTGGTGAAACCGGCCCTTACAGTTTAAGCTGATTCCTAAAAATCATATTAAGTAAATGAATAATAATCAGCCAATAGGTACTTACGAAAATAGTTGAGAGTTTCACGTGTTTGGTCTTTAGACAGACCAAGACCTTCGGTTGGTATTTCTAATGCCGGTGCAGGAACATACCAATCTTGATTGGAGTAGCCAAAAAAATCTGTCAGAAAATCCGAACGTACTTTGTATTTGGGAATTTGTTCCTCCAAAAGTGAAAAGATTTCAACCTCTGGCAAGTTTTCGCTACTGCAGAGCTCTAAAATAGAAACAAAATACGAATAAAATATATGATTACATATGGATATGTATGTATGTAAAACATACATTAGACTGTGTTTAATTCGTATGAAAAAATATAAAGTACATATAGAGACTGCACCGCCCTCTCAATCGGTGCTAATATAAAGATATCCCATATTGGTCCCGATTGGTGACGGTTTAGTGGTGTTTCACGGGGTTCAAAGTTCAGATTACCATATGCGACACTAAAAATGTAAGCCTTCTATATAATGATTCCAGCGCCATCTAGCGATAAAATATAGCCTATGTTGAGAGGACTTATCAAAATGATAAACTGTCAAACTTTGGTAAAAATCCGTTCAGTAGTTTTTGAGCCACTTCCTCACACAAAACCCCCTACCAAATGAGTCTAATTACATATGTATTTCAAATACATTATTTTAATTTGGTGTTGGTCAAAACTCGGTTCGAACACGAGGCCTATGGCAAGGCAGGCGAGCATTCTAATACCATGTCTCCACATAACGTGTTTCGCTCTTTTTTTCTGCATTTTCTCTCTCAATCTTGTTTCGACACGGAAACCAGTGCCGAAACTCGCCAATTTCCATACAAAATTTCTGGGAGCGAGTGAAGATTGAAATACCATGTCTCCACATAACGTGTTTCGCTCTTTTTTTCTGCATTTTCTCTCTCAATCTTGTTTCGACACGGAAACCAGTACCGAAACTCGGCAATTTCCATACAAATTTTTGAGAGCGAGTGAAGATTGAAACACTGTTTCATTCTGAATCATCTTGCCAACCTCGATGATATCGATGTCTTCTCTAATTTTGTATCGAAAATCTATCGAAATCTCACACAGACCAAAACAAAGACCCAAAAATAAGCAAACATACAAACATTTAAGAAGAACAAGAAAGAGAAATGTCAAACTGAATCACGATTAGCCACGTGGAGACGGGTTATTGAGCGAGATGTTTTGCTACATGTTTCTCTGGTGAATCAAGTTATGTGGAGACGGGCTTAAACACTGTTTCATTCTCAATCATCTTGCCAACCTCGATGATATCGATGTCTTCTCTAATTTTGTATCGAAAATCTATCGAAATCTCACCCAGACCAAAACAAAAACGCAAAAATAAGCAAACATACAAACATTTAAGAAGAGCAAGAAAGAGAAATGTTAAACTGAATCACGATCAGCCACGTGGAGACGGGTTATTTAGCGAGATGTTTTGCTACATGTTTCTTTGGTGAAACAAGTTATGTGGAGACGGGCTTTAACCATTCCACCACAGTGGTACGTACATACGTATAAGTATGTCTATAATGCGTAAATGTACATATCGACGCGTCCAAACAATAGCTTTGTTCGCGTACTTTCTCCAACAGCATTTCCTCAGCAGCCTCCAACAGCCAGGTGTATAACAGTGTAGGGCAGAAGAACATCTGACAGTTGTCAGAGCAATTTAGTGCAAACGCTTCAACGAACGAAAACTAACGAAAATGTTGATTTAGTGCAAACCAGCTGATTTATGTAAACAAACAATTCTCAAGGATGAAATTTACAGCTATTAAATTTACACAAATTTTCTATTTTTGATCGGATAACTTCCCAAATTCTTTGCTTTGTTTTCACTCGTAAACTTTTCCCCAATTGCGGTTTGTGCTCCTTCAAAAATTTATGAGCAATTTCGTTTGGTTGCCTACCCATTTGGCTTTGACCACGCAATGAATATAATCTGCCATACAGAGAAGAAAACCCCATATTTTTTTAATTTACTTTTGGTTTTCTATTATTTTGCCTCCTTAACTTTTAAAAACAGCTGTTTTCATATGCTGCACTAACTTACACTAGCTATGAAGGTGGTGTAGTTTAGTGCAGTAAAGTGTAAGTTTGTGCTAACTCAAAAAACAGAGTTCTGAACAGTTTAGTGCAAAAAAATGCTCATCGAACGCTTTTTTCTGCACTAGAGTACTCTAGTGCGTTTATCAAACAGACCTACTAATTATGCACTCAGTTCAGTTTGGAAAAGTATTGTACCTTAAGTGTAAAAACATGTTGGATATAAACTTGATAATTGAGACTTTTTCCCCACATTGGATTCGTGCTAATTGGGAAATATCCAAATGTAGAAGAATGTAGAGTTTCCAAAGCAACCAAAGCGTTCGAAGGCATCCATGCATTAATCAAAAAGTATGAATTGGTACAGCGTTTTATCAGCGAACACAATCTGAGAGTGTTAGAGAGGGCTAGTTCTCGAGTCATTCTCTAACCGATATCTAACCTAAATGTTTGTTGGGTTTTCACCATGAAAATGGCCGTTTGAATTTAAATTTTTTTATTTCCTTTTGAACATTTTCGTATAAGCGGGGTTGCTCTTTCTCGTACTGTTCTGTTAATACATTTTTCCAGAAATATAGAAAAGGGAATATACGGATACCATTGCCTTTACTACTTCATTCGCGTATATGCAAATTTTATTTCATGTAAGATTAACATGATCGATCTTTACACATAGAATAGCAACAATTTTTTTCAAATTACACGATTTTTCAAACGTGATTTTAGCTTTTTAAACATCATTTGACATTTTGGTAAATGCAACCAAATTTTAGTGTTGATGCAACATAGAGCAATTTTAAAATATACGCTATGAATTAAATATAAAATTTTATTCTTAAATGTCATTTGGAATTTGGTTTCTTTAACATGATGATAGTGTCAATATAAACAAAAAAAAATGTTAAAAAAAGAACTTCAAAACTATTTTGAAACATACACAATTTTTTTGAACATTTGGAGTTCTGCTGTTCGTGAAAAACGCAATTATTATTCTTTTTTTTTTTAAATAAAAAGAAAATCTGGTGTCGTGGGAAGAGTTTACCATCAGTGGAAGTGCGTGATAATGGCGTTTCCACTTATTTTTTCAGTTTTCAGGTGAATTAAAAGTGAAATGCATTTTTATTTCTAAAAGTTTTTAATGTAAAATATTTTCTTTTTTCTCCTCAAAGTTTGCAATTTTACCACGAGGAAGTCCTTCCATATCTCGCAATACCGAAGCACCTTTTTTTTTATTGAATGTACATATCGCACCCTAAATCATAAGGTGACACAACTCAAAATTTTTTGAAATCGAGTTTTTTCATAAATGTTACACAGAACATATCTCTAGCGATTGCCAAAAAAACTTTTCACTAAGTGTCTCTTTTGACCGAAAAATTACCATAATACGTGGTTTTTGCCATACGATTGCTTGTAAAGAAAAAAAGTTTTTTGGCTCTCCTGAAAATATTTGAATTTTGAGTGGTGTCACTTTATGATTTAGGGTGCGATATATTGTATTTTTGTAAATTGTAAAATCAGTCCAGTTAATTTAACAATAAATTTAAGGTAAAATCAAAAAAAAATTCCGTGTTAATTTAAATAGCTGAAATTGCAAAATTATCTAGTTAAAAATGTAAAATCAACAGGAAAACATTTATCTGTTATTTTATGCGCACGTGGGCCGATATGCGGAAAAAATTAATATATATCGCATACTAAATCATAAAGTGGCACAACTTAAAATTCAAAAATTTTCAGGAGCCAAAAAACTTTTTCTTGACAACCAATGAATTGGAAAAAGCCACGTATTTATCAGTCAAAAGAGATTCCGAATGAAAAGTTTTTTTGTTGGCAATCGCTAGAGATATGTTCTGTGTGCCGGTTTATGATGAAAAGTCGATTTAATAAAATTTTGAGTTGTGTCACTTTATGATTTAGGGTGCGATATATTTTTATTAAAATCGTTTTCGTAGTGAAGAAAAAAATTCAGTAAAAACGAAGTAAATCAGTAAAACGACTTTGCTCCCATTTTGGTAGTAACAGCAATTATACGAAATTGCACAGCATTGATTCCTTCATTCTCTTCATTTTCGCACAAACACATACGCATTTTTTAAATTGAAGAAGAAGAAGACCATTTGAGTGACCAAACTATTTAGTATAAACAATGATGGAAATGCTAGGGTGCGTGTGTGTGTGGAATATGTCAACAAAAAAAATGCTTGTGTTCGTGTGTGTTTATGAAGATTGAAGAAGAAGTCAGCTGATCTTATGCATTCTCCTTTATTGTTCCTCCATGATGTCACCTATCCTCTCACAAGAGAAAAATATCGTAAGAGGTAAACGAACACAAAATTTGCAGAGTTCAACAGCTTTGGCAAACAGCTGATTTTTATTTACATTCACAAGCCCCAAATTCAAAGGATAAAAAGGATTAAAATTAAAATGATAATAAAATTGGTGGAAATTATTGCTGTTAATTATGTACATATGTACATATAACGTAAAAATAATAAAATAAAACATAGTTTTTTTCTTATTTAATTTCTTTTGATTCGTTTTGGGTTTCGTTGTGGTCAGTCTTTTGTCACCTCGCGATAACCTCCTCAATCTAAAAATCGTTCGCATAGGCTCGCAAAAAGGTTTTTTGAAGTTCGTAAATGCATCCGGAACTCGCTTTTATAATAAATCGGCACTGTTTGTTCTATATAAATGCTAATGGAGTTACAATTCTGCCTGAAAACAGTGGAGATATATGCACATATGTATGTATGTATCTGCAATACAATTAACTTCATGTTGTTGTTGTTGTAGCCACCAAGACACTCCCCGAAGGTTTTGGGGAGTGTAGGGGATGTGACAGTCCTTTGCCGGGTAAATCCGGTACGCTCGGGTACTAGTCCCTTCTGACACTAGCCTTACTCGCTGGTTATAATAGCCGTAACGCAACGGATGGAGCTGTCACTTTAATATCTATTGTATGTGAAAGGCATGTGATTGATTACAATGAACGGTAGAAAACGGCGAGAACCGTAAGCATCTGTTGATTTTAGATTTCTTCCGTATTCTTACGGTAATTTGACAGTTCTCTTTGCTGTGACAAACAGACGGTATGTTATCAAACAATTTATTTAAACATTTTATAAAATAAAAATGACCGAATTCGAGGAAAGACTTAATAACGGCGTGCGTCGTCATGAAATCACCAACAAATTGAAAGTTTTCTGTTTTAAATTGGTAAATAAAGCACAATATTTACAGCTGTGGCAAATGTCAAAGACGGCAGTTAACGCATTATTATAACTGCCTTAAGTTTGTCACCGTTCTATATCGGTACGGCTTCCGTCCCGTCCCGGCTATTATAACCAGCGCTTTACTGTCGTGCGAACGATTTTTTCTGGCCATATGCAACCTTCTAGGCCGGTGGATTTTAGTCGCGTCTTACGACAGGCATTCCTTACAACGGGTATATTCTAGACCCCCTAACCCGCTGGGGTTCGCTAATAAATAGGATTTCATTGTAATAATTATCACACTAACAATTGCTTTTCTTTATACCCATGTCCATACTGTTTTCCACCGCAGTATGTCTTCGCGTCTGCTGTCCCGCAGAAGAGATTTCAATTTAATGCACCCGGCCATGCTTTAAAAAAATAACCCTCTATGGACCGATCCACAGTACTTTTGAGTAGAACAAACTTTTGCGTTGGCGGCATTTGGCCGCGCTTTAAAAAAATAGCCCCAGCCAGCAAAATTTCCTTTCTCGAATTATATCTGCGGAGCGATCGGGAATGTTATAATTAGTAAAATTAACATCCATAGAAGATTTCCCGAAAATTCCAGTGGTTTCAAAATAAATACGGCGGGCGCATTATACTGAAGCCGATCCACTGCAGAACTATTCTCGGAGGGTGTGCCACCCACTGCCTAGAGTGGCTGCTATTTTTAAAATCCGCATAATTGGGTTTTAGTTAGAATTTGTTACCTATCCAGGCTGTGAAACTTTCAGGAAATATTCCGTAGATGATAATTCATCTTATCTTAACACTTTCAAATATTATTAAATTATAATATTAAAGTTCTCCAGAAATAGAATTCTCCCGGCTGAGGGTTATTTTTGTAAAGCGCGGCTGAAGGCAAAAGGTGTTCTATACAAAACAACTGGATTGCTCCATGGATATTAATCCAGAAAGAGAATTCTGCCGGCTGAGGGTAATTTTATTGAAGCGCGGCCAAAAGCCGCCAACGCAGAAAGATGTTCTACACATACATACATTAATTTAACAAGGAATGTCTCCTGAACTATAAGCGTCCGGAGGGTAGTACTTTGTTTTTTGTGATCTGTGAGACCACCCCTACCCTCTGGAAAATTAATTGTTATCGGAGCGTGGATCATTATATACAAATTTTCCCTCTATCCAGGCTGGGGATCCAACCCATGACCTCTGGTATGGCAGACTAGCCACTGTCCGCCACACCACAGTGGCCACAACACTCCCCACTGCACCACAGCGGCCCCGTTAATATATATTCCCGCAAAGGAGATTACAATTTACTAAGGTACATAATATGCATATAAATACTTCGCAAAAAGTATGTAACTTATTTTGCATATTTAATTTATCCATATTTGTTGCCAATTTAGTGTATTTTTCCAATTTTATAATTGATTTGTATATTTTGCAAATCTTGTTACTTGCAAAAATTCAAGTCAGCTGTTGTTTGATCAGCTGTTTTCCTGTTGGAAAATTGCTGTTGGCAAAAATTTGTCCAACAGAATTCAACAGCTTCTCACAAAATGAAATGTCAGTTTTCTCTCTCAGTTGGTTCTCTTCTGTTGGAGATTTGGCGTAAAAAAACGGCGACAAAGTGTTTGTTTTTAAATGTTTTCGAAAAACATCAAAAAAATATCCGTAAACGAACAAAGCTAATGCTATACTAATAGTCCAACCATTGACCGACGGCGTCATATCTCTCAGTTACCTCACGCAATAGTTGAAAATCGACACCATTCACGCACGTAAACGCACGCATACCCAACGCAAGAATCAGTTGTTTTCCTTTGTTTACATTCTGCATTGTTTTTGGTTTGTTTGGAATGAGTTGAATAACAGCGTTACCATTGTACAGCAAAGTATACATGCAGTTTTTGATTTCGTAGTAACTTGTGTTTGGTTTCGTAGTAATTTTTCTTGAGAATCGTATTATTCATAGAATTTATTAATAAATAAATTTTTAAATTGAAAATGTTGTATCATGATAATTTAAAACCAAATATTAATTGCAGTTTTGTTTACTTCTGACTCCGTGCTTCTACATTTTCTACTACTATTTCTTAAAGGCTTTTAAGAATATGTACATTAGGCATATAACAAATTTGGACGAAAAATTTGGCATACCACTACGTGGTGGCAAATATTGTACAAGTAATGAATATCACTTTTTTAGGTGATTTCGGTTCAAAAACGTTCCTCGCAAAAATGGATTTCTAAAAAAAGTCAGATTTTTTTTTTTTTTTAATATTTTTATTTTTACATTTTTGTCAATTGTTATAGTATGAAATAAGTTTTAAGTTTAAAGTATATGATGATTAGGGCAACCAAAAATTGGCACAAGCAAGTTTTTTTCTATGGTAGTTATCACATAATGCTTAATTTAGGGTAGTTTTTAAGAAAAATTATACATTCTGACCTACTTTTGATAGAGCTAAAAATTGCCAAATTCATAATAAATGCTAATTTATGCTAATTTCACTATTAAATAAAAAAATTACAAAAAAAATCGGAAAAAATATGTTACGGATTTTCTGCTCTCTGATTGGCTAATCGCTTCTATTTGTCAATTGAATTGCTCCAGATATGGCATGTATAGACGTCGGGTAATTTCAACAAAATTTTATTGCACATCTAATCCTCCATATATATTTCGTTTAATCTTCACAACCATGGCATCGGAGCAAAAGTTTGGTTTTTCTTTAGCTACGTTCCTGCTCCATTCTAAATTTTAGAATCTAAAACATTTTTTTTCCCTGGCTCTGCTCCTAACTCCCATTTTTTTGCTGTGAGCTCCGCCCTCGCTCTCATTTTTATGTTGTGTTGATCGGGGATGCCATATGTGGCAATATGAATTAGATTTTTTATACCGGAATCCAAATTTGGCGTTCGGTCGGCCGCGCTTTTGACAGGTGAGTAGAAATGTATGGAAATATATGAAGCAAATCGCATTGTGACCTCAAGCGTTTGATCGTAAATTTTTTGTAATATGAGTTGAACATTTCTCTACTAAGTCGGGCGTTTGACATTAAGTAAATTAAAATTGTTTTTTTTTCGATGAAAAATTATGAAATTTATGAAAAAATTCAGCAAAATATATTAGTGGCAGTGAACACGTTTACAATCCAACATCTAATATCGAATGTCAGTGTGAAGCGGCTTTGAGGTACGATCAACGCGCGACCGACCTAACGCCAAATTATGATTCCGGCATATTGTCTTTCTCTTTTGAAGCATGCACCTAAGAGTTTACATTTTGTTATTTTATTTTTTTTAGTTTACTTTACTTTGTTTTATGTTTTAAGAAAATGAACTGAAATAAAATAATTTTTAAGGCTAATTCTTTAAGTTTAACGACAATTTGAATTAATTTGTTTTAAAACATGTACCTAAGGTTTACATACATTTTAATATTATATTTTTTACGTTTAAAGAAAATGATTTGAAATAAAAAAAAAAAGCATTTTTAGAGCAATTTTTTGGTTGCCCTAATGATGATTACACAATCGTAAAATGTCTTGCACAATTTTAATTGCACGCTCTGCGCAGATGTACAAAACTTTTTTTGTTTTTTTCAGCAGTTCTGATAAAAAAGTAATTTCGTTTTGCGCGGAAACTTTATTGCAATTTCGCAAAAAAAAAAATAATGGGGTTCATACTTTTTTATGCTCTATTCGACTATAGTATGCCGTTTTTCGTATTTGCAAAAATTGTAAAAAGTTATATGCCTAATAGTCAAATGTATTAAATGCAACAGTCAAAAATATCCACAATAGTCAAATTTAGTAAAGAAAACACAGCAGGAAAAACTTAATTTTCTTCTATTTAAATTTCTATCTCCATATAAAAACAAATAAAAACGATTGATACAATATGTAGTAAAATTTAGTAAAAAAAACGCAAAAAAAAACTTAAATTTTTTTATTACATTTTTATCTCCATATTTAAAAAAAATACACTTATGTTAACATAATTTTATAATCGGCAACATTCGGAATAGTTATTGAGGTACTTTGGGAGCATATTGAAAGATTCGTACTAATTTACTACAAAATGATCGCTCCGGCAACCCTGTTGCAAAGAGAGCAATCAGCTGACACGTTATTACGTGAAAAATCAAACTGAGCTAGGTTTCTACGATACGTGCGTTAACACGTTGGCTGCCAGTGTATCACCGGTGATCACGACGAAAAACCACCCCCAGGTGCCAGTGTATCACCGGTGATACACGCCTAGGCGCTTAAAATTTAAACAACATTTTAAAATAAAAAAGCAGATGTTCGCGGGGTCATCACAGCTTAAAAGCGTGCTCAGATGCGTCGCCAGCATGGCTTTTACTCTGGGTAAAAAATCCCGTTATAATACAAAAAAGCAAAAGTAATTTTCTTCCTGGCACCTGTGAGTGGTTTATGGTTGTGATCACCGGTGATACACTGGCAGCCAACGTGTTAAAGGGGCCTTCGTCATGCGTTGGTGAGTGGGCATTTACACTACAAATCCATAAGACAGCTTGTGTCAGCTGACACGGGCTACGTGCGTGCGTCGTTGACTGGTTGGGCTATAATACTTGAAAACGCCAAAAACGGGAAAATGTCGACTTATAGCCCAACCAGTCAACGACGCACGCACGTAGCCCGTGTCAGCTGACACAACCTGTCTTATGGAGTTGTAGTGTAAATGCCCACTCACCAACGCATGACGAAGGCCCCTTTAACGCACGTATCGTAGAAACCTAGCTCAGTTTGATTTTTCACGTAATAACGTGTCAGCTGATTGCTCTCTTTGCAACAGGGTTGCCGGAGCGATCATTTTGTAGTAAATTAGTACGAATCTTTCAATATGCTCCCAAAGTACCTCAATAACTATTCCGAATGTTACCGATTATAAAATTATGTTAACATAAGTGTATTTTTTTTTTTTAAATATGGAGATAAAAATGTAATAAAAAAATTTAAGTTTTTTCTTGCGTTTTTTTTTTACTAAATTTGACTATTGCCGCAATTGTTTTTTTTACAAGGAAATAAAAATGTAAATAGAGAAAATGAAGGTTTTTTGGCGTTTTTTTACTAAATTTTACTACATATTGTATCAATCGTTTTTATTTGTTTTTATATGGAGATAAAAATTTAAATAGAAGAAAATTAAGTTTTTCCTGCTGTGTTTTCTTTACTAAATTTGACTATTGTGGATATTTTTGACTGTTGCATTTAATACATTTGACTATTAGGCATATAACTTTTTACAATTTTTGCAAATACGAAAAACGGCATACTATAGTCGAATAGAGCATAAAAAAGTATGAACCCCATTATTTTCTTTTGCGAAATTGCAATAAAGTTTCCGCGTAAAACGAAATTACTTTTTTATCAGAACTGCTGAAAAAAACAAAAAAAGTTTTGTACATCTGCGCAGAGCGTGCAATTAAAATTGTGCAAGACATTTTACGATTGTGTAAATCATCATTAGGGCAACCAAAAAATTGCTCTAAAAATGCTTTTTTGGCGCCAAAAAATTGCCGTTAAACTTAAAGAATTGGCACTTTTTAGCTTTAAAAATTTTTTATTTCAAATCATTTTCTTTAAACGTAAAAAATATAATATTAAAATGTATGTAAACCTTAGGTACATGTTTTAAAACAAATTAATTCAAATTGTCGTTAAACTTAAAGAATTAGCCTTAAAAATTATTTTATTTCAGTTCATTTTCTTAAAACATAAAACAAAGTAAAGTAAACTAAAAAAAATGAAATAAAATAACAAAATGTAAACTCTTAGGTACATGCTTCAAAAGAGAAAGACAATATGCCGGAATCATAATTTGGCGTTAGGTCGGTCGCGCGTTGATCGTACCTCAAAGCCGCTTCACACTGACATTCGATATTAGATGTTGGATTGTAAACGTGTTCACTGCCACTAATATATTTTGCTGAATTTTTTCATAAATTTCATAATTTTTCATCGAAAAAAAAAAACAATTTTAATTTACTTAATGTCAAACGCCCGACTTAGTAGAGAAATGTTCAACTCATATTACAAAAAATTTACGATCAAACGCTTGAGGTCACAATGCGATTTGCTTCATATATTTCCATACATTTCTACTCACCTGTCAAAAGCGCGGCCGACCGAACGCCAAATTTGGATTCCGGTATAAAAAATCTAATTCATATTGCCACATATGGCATCCCCGATCAACACAACATAAAAATGAGAGCGAGGGCGGAGCTCACAGCAAAAAAATGGGAGTTAGGAGCAGAGCCAGGGAAAAAAAATGTTTTAGATTCTAAAATTTAGAATGGAGCAGGAACGTAGCTAAAGAAAAACCAAACTTTTGCTCCGATGCCATGGTTGTGAAGATTAAACGAAATATATATGGAGGATTAGATGTGCAATAAAATTTTGTTGAAATTACCCGACGTCTATACATGCCATATCTGGAGCAATTCAATTGACAAATAGAAGCGATTAGCCAATCAGAGAGCAGAAAATCCGTAACATATTTTTTCCGATTTTTTTTGTAATTTTTTTATTTAATAGTGAAATTAGCATAAATTAGCATTTATTATGAATTTGGCAATTTTTAGCTCTATCAAAAGTAGGTCAGAATGTATAATTTTTCTTAAAAACTACCCTAAATTAAGCATTATGTGATAACTACCATAGAAAAAAACTTGCTTGTGCCAATTTTTGGTTGCCCTAATCATCATATACTTTAAACTTAAAACTTATTTCATACTATAACAATTGACAAAAATGTAAAAATAAAAATATTAAAAAAAAAAAAAAAAAAATCTGACTTTTTTTAGAAATCCATTTTTGCGAGGAACGTTTTTGAACCGAAATCACCTAAAAAAGTGATATTCATTCCTTGTACAATATTTGCCACCACGTGGTGGTATGCCAAATTTTTCGTCCAAATTTGTTATATGCCTAATGTACATATTCTTAAAAGCCTTTAAGAAATAGTAGTAGAAAATGTAGAAGCACGGAGTCAGAAGTAAACAAAACTGCAATTAATATTTGGTTTTAAATTATCATGATACAACATTTTCAATTTAAAAATTTATTTATTAATAAATTCTATGAATAATACGATTCTCAAGAAAAATTACTACGAAACCAAACACAAGTTACTACCTGCATGTATACTTTGCTGTACAATGGTAACGCTGTTATTCAACTCATTCCAAACAAACCAAAAACAATGCAGAATGTAAACAAAGGAAAACAACTGATTCTTGCGTTGGGTATGCGTGCGTTTACGTGCGTGAATGGTGTCGATTTTCAACTATTGCGAGAGGTAACTGAGAGATATGACGCCGTCGGTCAATGGTTGGACTATTACGTGTCTTAATTTAGATGCTGTCAAATTTTGGCATCAATCGTACAATCCAATCAGAAGTTGTAAGCAAAAGTGTACCTATAATACAACTCGAGGTTTTTACAGAATAAAAAATATTGAGAGCTTGCCATGAAAAACAACGTAACAAGTTTTTATTTTTTATTATGGTTTTATATAAAGTGTACCCTAACTTAGATGGTATTGAGTTTTGTTATTAGGTTTGTTTCTTATTAAACTAGCAGCTAGCTGTGAAGTGAACAAAACGGAAAGAATTGCGCTCATAAAGAGCGAAACGAACAGAAAATCAAGACGCGGAAAAATAGTAAAAATTGGCGATTAATAATTTGAATGCTTTTTTTGACTGTTAATGGTTATTTTTTCTAAAAAAAAATATTTAATTTTCATTATTTCTATTTCAAAAATTCAGAAAGTTTCAAAAGTAATGAAATCAAAATATTCGTTTGTTTATTTTTTCAACAGCTGTTTCTTACTTTGGCAGCAAATAATAGGACCGTTCGGCGGCAGCAAATTGCTGCAAATTGCAGAAAAAACTGCAAATTCGCGTTTTTTGAGGCATAAACTCAGTCAAAATTTGCAGAAGAGAGCGCAATTTTGACAGTTCAAAGAAGAAGAAAGCTGCAAAGTTTTACTGACGAAATTTGTCGTTGCAAAGTTCAGTAGACTGAAAAAACATATGATTTGCGATCATATGGTTACAATTTAAAAAAAATTCGAAAGTGATTTCAAGTCAAATAACTTGAAAATCGGGAATATATGTGATTCAATAGAAAATGAAGTGAGAAAATTATATTATTTTAATTTATAAAGTTTATTTAAATGATTTAATTTGTTTAATAAGGTACCAGCTAAAAGGAAACGTGTTAATGACAGCGCAGTGGGATCATCGTCTGCACTCTCGGGATTCTGCGTTGTGAATCGCAAATAGGAGGTAGTATACTACTTAAATGGGAAAATTGTCCATTAATGTCGCACGCCCCGAAAAACCTGCTGGAAACTTATAGTTTATGAGATATTTGTTGGTAATGTTGTAAAATCCACCAAACAAAGCACCAAAACTGCGCACTATTACCGAGGAAATACCTTTTTGCGTTGACGGCCTTGAGCCGCACGTTAAAAAGATAACCCTCAGCCGGCAGAATTCCTTGGGAAATTTTTCCATTATTCCAGCACGCCCCGAGAAAAATGACTTATACAGGGGTGTAGAGGAGCTATCACAGATCCCAAATCTGAAAACCAAACTTGCCGGAGGCATATGGTTTCCGAGATAGGTAAAATTTTAGACGAGTCCCCCACGGCTAGAAAAAAATGGTTTTTTTTAGGAGGGTAGAGGGGGGCCCCCAGATTACAAAACTGAAGACCCCACCTACCGGAGGCCTATAGTTCCCGAGACATTTGCTGTTAAAGTTCCCATACAAATTTCACCACACATGCAGTTTAGCGAAAATTTCGCAAAAGAATACTTTTCTGCGTTGGCGGCCTTCGCTTCCCGCCGACCCGCTTTCCCTTCGATTTCATTTCGTAAAATTTTAATTTTGTTATGCACTTGTGAATAAAGACAAACAGCTGATTTGCTGCAAATTTTGACAAAGTTCTGTTCGTTGAAATGCCAGTAAATTTGCATAAGTTTCTCTCTTTCGGAGAGCAAGACTTATTTTTCTTTGTTTGCAAATTGCTGCAATTTGCAGCCGCCGAACGGACCTAATTTCAGCTCTCTTCTGCTATTTTTTTGACTCAAGAAACGATTTGCCAGCCGAAACTTGGCTAACTATTAATAACTAGCTAATAATAAACGAACCTATTGACCTTTCAATCCAAATAGAAGTTACAAGTGTAAATTACTGTTATTGTCCGTGTCCAAACACAGCAACTCTGCCGCGAAATTATCCAACGATTCTCTTTTGTGCCGCTGTTCTGTCTTCCATTTGTCCAAACACATCAACTCGTCGCTGGCCAACTTTTGTTCATTATGTTTTGTTCTGGCATTCTTCGAACGCTCTGATTGGTCAATGGCGATAAGAATTGCTGCACAAAGCGTGTTGTCCGAGCACCGACGACTTGGTGCCCCCCTCCTTTCCTCGTCGCCTTCTCACCCACAAACGAACAAAAGCAGCGGGTTGCTCAACTTCGTGTCTCCGTGTTTGGAAGTCGACATTGTAAACTACTTATGTATATATAAAATGAAATAAGCAACTTTTGATTTTTATATATGTAAATAATGATTTTTAAAAAAATATTTTAGAATAGAAAAGATATTCAAATAAAACAGATACCTAAATAAATTAAAATTTTATTAAAAGAAAAGACTATAGATTCAGGTGTGGGGTGAAATTAAAATAAATGTCCAAAAGGGAAGATTTTGCACAATTGCTAGCTAGTGCCGGTATAGATTTTCCGCCAACCGCAACTTTATCACAACTGAGGAGGATGGCGCTAGAAATGGTTGGTACTGGTTGGCGCCTCAAGAGAATTAGTTCCTGACCAAGAACCAGATGTTTATTTATCAGCCGCTTCCATTGATAATAATTTTTCCGCATTTGATGTTCCCACTGTCGCCGCCGAAGGTACTAACGCTAATTTCGCTGATTTTAATGTGGTTGCAACTGGTGTTCAAGTTACTAGCATCCCTACCTCTGCTGCCACTATTACTTCCGTTATCGCTGCTAATCAATGTACTAAAACTCCTGCCGCTAGAGTCCCGACTTCTAGCATCGCTACCGTTGCTAATACTGTTACTGGTGATCCTTCTGCCGATGCCGTTGGTATTCAATCCACTGATGCTACCACTGATATTTCTGTTGATTCCGCTGAAACGATTGCTTGTGCTCCGGTTATGGATACTGCTGTCGACATTACTGATGGTTCTGCATGTACCGCTGCGATGGACGAGGAATTGAAATTATTGCGTAAACAAGTTGAAATACGTACGCTAAAGCAACGCTTGTGTGAGCTGGAAAAACATACAAAAGTTCCAATTGGTAACAAAATTAACTTCACTGAAGTTGAGCATGCGTTGACGAAGTTCAGCGGAGACGATTTAGTATATCCTGTAGGGGTTTTTCTACGAGATTTCGAAGAGGTAATGAACACTGTCGAGGCCGATGAACGTTTTCGTTTTTTTGAATTTGCGACGCTCACTCACAGGTACGGCTAGGATATTTTTAGCAACGACTTCGGCAACAAGCTATGAGGCACTTAGTAAACAACTCGTAGTAGAATTTGAAAAAAATGTAAGTCGCCAAGATGTTTATAGGATGTTGAGCCAACGGCGTTGGCAAAAGAAAAACGAGTCCTTACATTGTTATATACTGAGTATGCAGGCTATCGCTAAGCGTGCTGATATAACAGAATTAGAAACAATCGAATTTATAATAGAAGGTTTAGGCAATAACGTTTTGAATATAAATTTGTTGGTAGGAGCACGCACAATTGATGAGTTAAAGACGTTAGTATCGAGATGCCAACGTAAATATCTGCAACGCGAAAATGAAGTAAGTAGTAACAAAACTTCAGCCAAAGATGTGGTGAAGGCATCAAATAAGGGGAATGATGCACAATGCTTCAATTGTTCGCAGATGGGGCATATTAAACCTAACTGTCCTTATCCTCTCAGACCTATTGGATCCTGTTTCCGATGTTGGCAGATGGGACATGATCATCGTTCATGCCCAAATCCAAAGAAGATATTGAAGGAGAAGCGACAAGTTTCTGCAGTACTCGATGCTAACAATGCCGAAGATGATTTTGTTAATGTATATAATTATGTAAGCATTCAATTTTCAGATAAAAAGAAAATAACTGTGACTAATAATTATTTATCTCTCTTTGATACCGGAAGTCCGATTAGCTTGCTACGGGAATCCAGTATCCCAATTAAACTGTCCACAGCTGGCAGAATATCATCAGCATCAAAATTTGTTGGAGTCGGCGGGAAACTACTCTCAATTAAATATGAATTAAATTGTTATGTTATTTTCAAAAATCAAATAAATGAAATCAAGTTTTTTGTATTATCTGATGAATGTTTGCTCATGCCAGTTGTTTTGGGAAGGGATTTTCTATCAAAATTTAATATTCGTTTGACAAAAATAAGATATAGGTATACAAGAGAGAATCTGATCGTTTTGAGAAAAGAAGTGAATAGTAATAAGAGCATAGTTTGTAATCTCAGCAGATATGATCTTCTAAAAGAAGGTGGTGAAAATTTAAAAGTACGTTTGCCGCCATCTGACATCCCAGTAAGCAATCATGATTCTGTAGATGAAAATATAGATAATATGAATTTCATTTTTAATATCGATGTTAGTTCAGAATTTCCGGAACCTAACATAGATTCAAAGTTGAGTATAAAACAAGCCTTTACGTTATCCTCAATTATAAAGACGTCTTATCTCGAACCAAAAGAAATAGTGCTTCAGCCGCTTGACTACGAAATGAAAATTCATTTGACGACAGATACGCCTTTTTTTTTGTTCGCCGCGTCGTTTATCTTGTTTAGAGAAAACTGAAGTACAAAGCACAATTAACGAGTTACTAAAGGAAGGAATAATTAGGCCAAGTAACTCGCCATATGCTTCCGCTATAGTTTTAGTTGAAAGAAAAGGAAAGCTACGCATGTGTATAGATTATAGAGGTTTGAATAAGTTAACATTAAGGGATAATTACCCATTACCTCTAATAGATGATTGTATCGAATATTTAGAAGGAAAAAAAGTATTTACAGTATTAGATCTTAAAAGCGGATTTCATCAAGTTCGTATGTCATCAGAATCTATTCCATATACTGCTTTTGTAACGCCAAATGGACAATACGAATATTTAAAAATGCCTTTCGGATTAAAAAATGCACCTGCCGTATTTCAGAGGTTTGTCAATACTATATTTAGAGATTTGATTGATTCGAAGCAAATAATCATATATATAGATGATATAGTCATAGCATCTAAGAACTTTGAGGAACATGCAAATTTATTGGATATTGTTTTAAAGCGTATTTCAGAAAAAGGACTTAAACTTAATCTTACCAAATGTAGGTTTGGATATAGCGAAATTGAATACTTGGGCTATTTGGTTAGCTCAAAAGGCATCACACTCACAGATTTTCACGTAAAAGCTATAAAGTGCTACCCTGTACCTAAAAATCAAAAGGAGTTGCATTCTTGCATAGGACTTTTCTCTTTCTTTAGACGCTTCGTGCCATTTTTTTCGCATATTGTTAAACCGTTACAACAGTTACTTAAAAAAAATGCCAGTTTTAACTTTGACGAAAAATGTATCACTGCTTTTGAAGAACTTAAAACGAAATTGACCGAAAGTCCAGTTTTAGCAATTTATAATCCTTCTAAAGAAACAGAGCTTCATTGCGATGCCAGTTCAATAGGGTTCGGAGCTGTTTTGTTACAACGCCAAGATGACAATAAATTTCATCCGATTTCATATTTTTCGAAGATGGCTCAAGTGCTGAAAGCAGTTATCACAGTTTTGAACTTGAAACATTGGCAATAATTTATGCTTTAAGAAGGTTTAGGGTTTATCTTGACGGTATAACATTTAAAATAGTTACAGATTGTAATTCATTAGCTATAACTCTGGCAAAGAAACAAGTAAATAAGCGTATAGGAAGATGGGCATTAGAGCTCGATAATTTTCATTACACTATCCAACACAGAAGAGGTACATCAATGGGACACGTTGATGCCCTCAGTGGATGTCAAGTCGCTAGTATAGATATTAATGAAGCCGATTTCAAATACAAATAGCTCAAGAACGTGACGATCTAATTCGAGATTTAAAGAGCCGTATGGAAAAAGATATAGTAAAGGATTTTGAATTATCTAATGGATTAGTTTATAGGAAAAATGGGGATGGAAAGATTTTCTTATATGTGCCAAGGGAAATGGAAGAAAATATTATAAGATTGATGCATGAGAAAATAGGGCATCAATCCGTTGATAAAACGCTGACGAAAATACAGTTATACTACTGGTTTCCGAAAATGAAACAAAAAGTTGAAAATTTTGTGCAAAATTGTCTTAAGTGTATTATGTATGCAGATCCAGTGCGAGCGAATGAAAGGAATCTATATAATATACCAAAACAACCTATACCGTTCGATACAATACATATCGATCATTTTGGTCCATTGCCATCAATACAGTCCAAACGTAAGCACATCTTAGTTGTGATTGATGCTTTTACAAAATTTGTAAAATTATATCCAACCAAATCAACAAGCACTCGGGAGGTTAACGCTTCATTAGACAAGTACTTCAGCTATTATATTAGGCCGAGACGTATAATAAGCGATAGAGGTTCATGCTTTACATCATTGGAATTCGAAAGCTTTTTAATACAAAGAAACATAACACACATAAAAGTAGCTGTCGCCTCGCCACAAGCGAATGGTCAGGTAGAACGTGTAAATAGAGTCCTGAAGGCAATGTTAGGCAAACTAAGTAATCCAATAAGTCATGCAGACTGGTCGAACAAACTCCTTGAAGCTGAATATGCTATCAATAATTCAATTCACAGTACAACTAAAAATTCTCCTAGTAAACTTTTATTTGGTGTGGAACAAAGAGGTAAAATAATTGATGAGTTAACTGAGTATTTAGAGGATAAGATAAATTCAAATCTGTCGCGAGATCTCGAACAAATTAGGTCAAATGCTTCTGAAGCAATTGTTAAAAAGCAAGAATATAATCATAATTACTTTTCTAAGAATAGTGTAAAACCTAAAGAATATAATATCGGAGATTTCGTAGTAATAAGAAATGTAGACACAGTTGTTGGTACAAACAAAAAATTTGTACCAAAGTTCAAAGGCCCGTATGTAATATCAAAAATTCTTGGAAATGACAGGTATGAGGTTAAAGATATAGAAAATTGTCAATTAACTCAGTTACCGTACAATGGTGTTATAGAAGCTAATAGGATGCGAAAGTGGCTTGTTAGAAATTCTAACGAGATCATTTCTGCTGATGAATTAAAGGAAAATTTGTAGTATCAAATTTAAATCGACTATTTCTAATTAGCTGTAAATAATAATTTGTTTGTTATTAATATGTTATAAATTAAATCTATGTTTTATGACCGAGGTCGGTCTAGTCAGGATGGCCGAGTTGTAAATTACTGTTATTGTAAACTACTTATGTATATATAAAATGAAATAAGCAACTTTTGATTTTTATATATGTAAATAATGATTTTTAAAAAAATATTTTAGAATAGAAGAGATATTCAAACAAAACAGATACCTAAATAAATTAAAATTTTATTAAAAGAAAAGACTATACAAGCGAAGATATTCTTAGCCAAGACCAATCTATATACAGGTCGTCTTATGTGAAAGAGAATAGCTGATTACAGTTAGACGGCCGTTTTCAAAAATATCAAAAGTAGAGAAAACGCCAGCGAACACACAACCGAACATACGAACCAGGGCTGCACATTAACGTTATTTTTTATCAATAACCGAAAAAAAATTTTGTTTTCAATTCAACCTTGAAAAATTTTAACGTTAAATGCTGAACAAAAACATACTGTTTTGATAATTATCAAAAAAAAATATCAAAAATAATTTCGTTTTGTTAATTATCAAAAAACAAATATTGAAAAAAATTTGTTTCGGTAGCCAACAAAAAAAAAAATTATCAAAAACAAGTAAGGAAGCCTAAGTTCGAGTGGAATCGAACATTAGATACTCAGCTGTATGTTTTCATTGTTTGTTTGCGTTTGATAGATTTTATATAAAGCGAGTGCTGCATAATGTGGGCGTAGCCACGCCCATTTTCAAAATTTTTATCAGTCATCCAACTAAGCATATGAATATTATTCTTTGTGCAAAATTTCATTCTTTTGTGACTTCCAGTTACAAAGATGTCACGTTACAAATTTCCAAAGCGTGTTCCAGAAATATCTTTGCTAAAAAGTAGGCGTGGTCATAAACCGATTTCAATAAATTTTTGCGTGTCTATTAATACAAGTTATAAAAGTATACACACCAAGTTTCGTCATTATATATTAATTATTTGTCGAGTTATATGCTAAGAAATCTCGTATATTCCTGCTTCTAAAAAGAGGCGGTGCCACGCCCATTTTCCAAAATTTTTACGGTTTTTGTCTTATGTTCGTAGTTAGACTCCTGCCATAAAATTTTAATGATATATCTTTATATTTGACAGAGATATCGCTTAAAATGTTTTTATTAGGTCACTTTATAAGACCCATATATAAAAGTGGGCGCGGTCGTCAACCGATTTTGGAAATTCTTCGTCCAAACATTTGCCTAAGTATATCACGCGTACTAAATTTTATTGATATATCTTCAATGGTTTCTGAGTTATGACTCATAAAACTTTCAATATTTGCCCCTTAATAAGTGGGCGTGGCACCGCCCATTTTCCAAAATTTTGTGTTTTTTGTTTTATGTCCATAGTTGGACTCATGCCACAAAATTCAGTGATAGATCTTTATATTTGACAGAGATATCGCTTAAAATGTTATTATTAGGTCACTTTATAAGAGCCATATATAAAAGTGGGCGTGGCCGTCAACCGATTTTAACAATTTTTCGTCCAAACATTTGCCTAAGTAAGTATAGCACGCGTACCAAATTTCATCGATATATCTTCAATGGTTTCTGAGTTATGGCTTATAAAACCCTCAATGTTTGACCCTTAATAAGTGGGCGTGGCACCGCCCACTTTCTAAAATTTCACCAAATTTCTTCATAGGGGCCTGAGCTCAACACGTGGGTAAAATTTCATCGCTCTAGCTATATTGGTGGCTGAGATACCAAATTTCCGATTTTTTCTATATAGGAAAAGTGGGCGTGGTCATAGTCCGATTTCGCCCATTTTCAATACCAACCGTCCCAGTCTCGATACCAACTTGCATTTCAAATTTCATCGATATATCTCAATTTTTGCGCGAGTTAGAGTGTTTACAGACGGTCAGACGGACGGGCATGGCTCAATCGATTTCTCTTTTCACCCTGATCATTTTGATATATATAAGTCTATATCTATCTCGATTATTTCATTCTGTTACAATCCACCGTTATGTGATTAAAACTATAATACTCTGTGTACTAGTACAGCTGAGTATAAAAATAACGTTAATAAAAATTCAAAGTAAAATGAAGCCGTAAGCCCGAAACAATTTTTTAATATTATTTTGTTTTTGATTCACAACGAAACGAAATAATTTTGATAATTTTTTTTTTTGATAATCAACGAAACGAAATAATTTCAATATTTTTTATTTGATATTCAACAAAACAAAATTTGTTTGTTGATATCGTTGTGCAGCCTTGATACAAACACACAACCGAACACACAAGCTATTTCCGCGAAAATCACGTGCAAGAATGTAAAATCAAAACAAAAGACAATAGTTTGACATAAGCTACAAACTCGCTGAAGAAGAGCTACTCTCCCTTGCATTGACCTTCTATAGTTAGGTTATGTTCTTAGCATACAACTGAAGTTTCATATGGAATTTAAACTTTCGAGAGCTTCCCCTGCAAAACACAGTTTTCAGACTTAGTACAGTATTGTTTGGAAGCGTCGATATGTACTTATAAATTAAAAATATATGTATTATCATATGTACCTGTAATACAACTGGCATCGACCATTTGCACTGTTGCTTTAGCATTTTGTGGTTGTTGTGTTAGGATCTTCGTTGATAACTTGGGCAGGTGTTTATTAAGTGTAGCTTGTGCCGATTGACTCAATGGTGCAGATGACCGTAATGGTGATGAAAGCATGTAAATGTTTGGATCCTGCTAAAAAGTACAAAGTAAAAAATAGAGAAAATTAGAAAAACCTAAGTTGACGTAGCAAATACATATGTAGTTCTGGGATAAGTGGGATATCTAGTACAACTTTCCGACTGAAGGATTACCATTTTTATGAACGATTTTTTTAACTTCACACATACATATATGTATGTATCCCTGCAAAAATCATTGGATTATATCGACCCCTTTGTGCGACTTTATCGTAAGGGACTAAAGGAAATTTTACAGAACATGTTTTTTTTTGTTTTTTACTGCTTTTTATTGGTATATTTAAATGAAATTGAACACGCGATTAGATAGTTAATTTATATACTGAACCTGATATGTATTACTTTTCTTGAAAAAATCATAATTTTTTCCTTACGATAATTTCGTTCTCAATGTTTTATGAGCGTATTTGAACCAAACCTGTTAAATAATGATTATTAATCGTAATGATTACCGGCTTGATTGATTATTTTCTCAACTGTCCATTTAATGATTGATTACCCATTGTTTTAAAATTTTAATGATTATTTTGCAATTACCATTAAAAAAAATCAAAAAAAATCATAAAAAATCAAAAAAAAAGAAAAATAATCATAAAAAATCAAAAATAATCAAAAAAATTATTTTGATTGTTTTTGATTATTTTTGATTATTTATGATTTTTTTTTGATTTTTTTTGATTTTTTATGATTTTTTTTTGATTTTTTTTGATTTTTTTTAATTTTTATCAATATGGTTTAAAGAAATGTGCACATTTGTACGTATGCAGGTATGTATATAGCCTTTAAAGGCAGACTCCCGACGGTAGCTTGATGGTAGTACCGGGGGGTTCGATACGATGAGCGTAGGTGGTGTAGTGCGGTTAAAGTCCCACACTAACAGGATAAAGGCTCTATATGCTTCCTCCTCGTATATTTGTGCAGAGAGGCATACACATTTATACATATCTTACAAGCTTGGAATTATTGTTAATTTGTCATTGACCGTACATGGTACGATGCACGTTTATATCTAATTATTTATCTTTATGAAAAATTGTTTAAAGTGGCCAAATCAAACATTTTAGTGTAACATTCGCTGACATTCGAGACTTTATGACATTCATGAATGAGGAAAAGAAGCGATACATAGGCCCGGTTTCACCAACGTGACTAAAGCTAAAACTAAGTTTTGACTTAGTTTAGCCCAGATTTGAGGCTAACTTACTTTTGGGTTTCACCAAATAGTCTAAGAAAATAGCTTTGTAACCAACCTTTTATGGCGAATACTGGGTTTTTTGGTTGTTTTGGTTGCTGTATTTGCTCATTTTTTTGTCATATTCGCTCTGTTGGTAGTTGAATTTGCTAAAGCGACTCAAATTCTTAGTTTAGTTTTAGTCAAGGCAAAAGCTGACTAACTTGTGACTTAGCTTAGTTGCATGGTGAAACTGAAAACATAAAAAAATCGGCTTAACTAAGTTGAGACCGGTTGGTGAAACCGGGCCATAGTCTCATTTTCATTAATTTATACAGTGAATTATGTGTGTTATTTATGGAGATGTTATAGTCCAAAATGTCTATATCTGAACAATCCGTTGTATGGGACCTATATGTTATAGTGGTCCAATTTCTCTTATGAAGTCACCCAAGTACCAAATTTCAAGTAGATATCTCAAAAAAATGAGGGATTAGTTTGCGTTTATACAAACGACTCAGCTCATGATCCTCATCATAGCGGTTATATTTTGGTGGATCTGTCATGCCTCCTTCTGCATTTTCCGTGAGTTTGTCTGTATATTTTATTGCAAAATTTGAAATATTTCTGGTCCAGGGTTATTTTCAGCGTATTTACGATCTCTGTTGCAATGTCTTTGTTCGTTTTCTCTGTCAGTATTTTAGTTAGAGCTTTTAGTATTTCTGTCTTTGGTATCGAGGGGTATAGATCCTTCACGTAAAGTGATACCTGTTTTGAGTCCTTGGGTACGTTCAGAATTCTCAGTTTGTTGACTAGTTCCGTTGTGTTTTTGATTGCTAGTAGCATATTTAGCAGAATATGGTTGGACGAGCGCATGCCGGACGATTGGAACTTAAGTGTGCTCTGCCCAATCCACAAAAAAGGAGACTCCACAGTACGCGCCAATTATCGTGGGATAAGCCTCCTGAATATCGCATATAAGGTCTTAGCAAGTGTATTGTGCGAAAGACTGAAGCCTATCGTCAACAATCTGATTGGACCTTATCAGTGTGGCTTCAGACCTGGTAAATCTACCATCGACCAGATCTTCACAATACCACAAATACTGGAAAAAACCCATGAAAAAGGAACCGACACACACCATCTCTTTGTCGATTTTAAAGCCGCTTTTGATAGCACGAATAGGAATTGCCTGTATGCCGCAATGTCTGAATTTGGTTTCCCCGCTAAACTTATACGGCTATGCCAAATGACGTTGACTAACACCACCAGCTCCGTCAGAATTGGGAAGGACCTCTCCGAGCCGTTCGAGACCAAACGAGGTTTCAGACAAGGTGACTCTCTTTCGTGCGACTTTTTCAATTTGATGCTGGAAAAGATAATACGAGCTGCAGAACTTAACCATACAGGAAGCATCTTATATCACAAGAGTGTGCAACTGCTGGCGTACGCCGATGACATCGACATCATTGGCACTAACACGCGCGCCATATGTTCTGCCTTCTCCAAGCTGGATAAAGAGGCTAAGAAAATGGGTTTGGCGGTCAACGAGGACAAGACGAAGTACCTCCCGTCATCACACAAAGAAACAGCACGCCTTGGCAGCCACGTCAATGTTGATAGCTACAAATTCGAAACTGTTAAGGACTTCGTCTATCTGGGAACCAGCATTAACACCAAGAATGATGTCAGCACGGAGATCCAACGAAGAAGAAGAAGAACGCTTGCCAATAAATGCTACTTCGGACTAAGTAGGCAACTGAAAAGTAAAGTCCTCTCTCGACAAACAAAAATCACACTCTACAGGACGCTCATCGTTCCAGTCCTCATGTACGGCGCAGAAGCATGGACAATTTCAAAATCAGATGAGATGGCACTTGGAGTATTCGAGAGAAAAGTTCTTCGTAAGATTTATGGACCTTTGCGCGTTGGCGTGGGCGAGTATCAACGGAGATTTAACGATGAGCTGTACGAGCTTTACACAGACATCGACATTGTTCAGCGAATAAAGATCCAGCGGCTGCGTTGGGCAGGTCATGTCGTGAGAATGGACGAAGGCGCTCCGGCGAAGAAAGCATTTCTATCGAAACCCGCTGAACGCAAAGGAAAAGGGAGACCTCCACTGCGTTGGGAAAATCAGGTGGACAGCGATCGCCAATCGAGAAGAAGAAGAAGTAACATATTTAGATGTTTTGAAAGTCTATGGGCCAGTTTCACCATCTCCGGTTAAGCATTTAACCAGAGTTTTTTGCCCGGTTAAGAAATTTATTTGATAGCCCGCCATACAATTTACGTCAAACTAACCAGCGATTAAATTAACCGGAGATGGTGAAACCGGCCCTATATCCTGGTGCCGATTTATGGTTTACTATTGGTCGCATAGGTGTTCCTGTTTTGTGGATTTTAGGTAGTGCGATCAGTGATGGGGCAGATGGATTCATTGCTGTGAGAGTGTAGGCTACTTTGCTGTCTCTTATATTTTTCGCTTGTTGTATTGCACGCTTTATTGCCATTTGGTATTCTTTCGTTGGGTCTTTTCTCATCACTCCGCAGCCCATTTCTTTGATTAGTTGACCTGTTTTTGCGGTGTATTCCTCTTCCTCCATTAGCACAGTTGTATTTCCTTTGTCTGTTTCACACTTCATCAATTTTTTCAAAAAAGGAAAAATTCTTAATTTCATATAAGTTGTATTTATTGTTCATCATACGCCATACCGTTTCAGCCCTAGTTATTGCCCTATTGTATTCTTTTAAAAGGCAGAAATATTACGTACTTACGTTCCGACATTGTTCCTCAAATAGGATTATTTGGGAATTTGTATTCGTCTTCGCATGCCTACTACATAATAAAGCAGTAGACGATTTGCTATGTTGCAAATAGATTTACGTAAAGATAATCTCTGTCATAATCAGAATTCTTTATTCGCTCTTCCCTGTCCTTATACTGAACCTAGAAATGAATCTTCCCCAGGTGTAGGAAGGGTTTGTATCCGTATCTAGTACGAAAAACTTCGAACGAGCCAAGGTCTATACAAATTTTGTACTTCTAAATTTGTCGACATTTTAATTAGTGCAGTTGTCGCTGTAGAATACACAATGACTTGGATACACCTGTCCCCATATTTACTGCAGGGTTACGTACTTTAATATGCGTTCACATACATTTGTACAAACAAACTTTATGCCTCTCTGACCAAATATACATGCCTACCTGAATACTTATGTGCATGCGTATCCAAATTTCTTTACAACAATATTGAAAAAAATCAAACAAAATAAAAAAAAATCAAAAAAAAAAATCATAAAAAATCAAAAATAATCATAAAAAATCAAAAATAATCAAAAACAATCAAAAAAAATTATTTTGATTATTTTTGATTATTTTTGATTTTTTATGATTATTTTTGATTTTTTTTAATGGTAATCATTAAAATTACTTTTTTTCAGCAAAAGAATTAAAATAATGATTACCAAATAAAAAAACAAAACAATTTAATTGATTACTAATCCTAATCGGAATTTAACAGGTCTGATTTGAACACATGTCCATTACGATAATATTTAAAAAAGGTTGCATATGACAAATACATGTGCCTTATTGCATACTTTTGCATTTTTAATGATGGGGTAATGGTAATATAGTGAGTAATGGCGTTTTCTTTTCTCGAAATAATGTTGCCCTCTTTGACTTTCTTAGCCATTTTGTATGTCTGTCTAGTAATTTCACCGAATATTTACTTCTAACTAAGTAAGAGATTAACATTATCTACAAAATCAGCCATTTTAGAGAAAGTCACGGTACGTAATTCGATAATTAGGATATAGGAGGGCAACATTTTTTTGTAGAAAAGAAAACGCCATAAGTGAATTTCCACCTTCGATTTCCTACTAGATATATTCAAAATATTTTTTATATGGGCGATACGATAAGTTCGAGCTCAAGAAAAAAGTATAGATTGTCCCTTAATGATAGGGCTAATAACAGGCCATATAATCCTGGGGAGGCATGCAGAAAGGATGAGTGCTCCACATTATGATTACTGTAGGGCGTGTGAAGATGAAGAGGAGCCTGAAACAGTAAAACACCTGCTGTGTGATTGCCCAGCACTAGGAAGGAGGCGACTAAAAGATATAGGAGCTTACCAATTTAATGAACTATGGGATCTAGTTACAATAGAATTTAGGAAAATTCTAAGATTTGTGGAATACAGTGGTTCAAGTAGGGGTTCTTCGGATCCACGTGGTATCACAATGGGACCTAAGTGTGCTATGAGTCATAGTAGTCACTGCAACCTAACCTAACACCCTCTACACCTCTGTCTAAGTCATTTTTCTCGGAGCGTGCTGGAATAATGGAAAGTTTTCCCTATATTGGGGTTGGTTAAGCTAAAAGACATTTTATAAAAGAAAACTCTAAAAACTCTTGGTCGTTAAGTTTGCCCTGGTACGATATTGTGGAAGGAACGGTTTTTCTAAATATAAGAGAAAAACAAAATACAGATGTTTAGGTGACTAATATGTAGTACGACTTCTTTTCCTAAAACCAATTACCCTAGTAAAAATATGTTTCACAACGTTTCTATCAGAATTTGTGAAGGTATGTACCATGATTCAACAATAAGAGCCTATACACACTTGCGACTCAATCGATTTAGTCGAATGTTGATTTGCATGGGAATGTATGGAAGCATTCACACTACATTCAATTAGTTGTACAACTGAAACAGTTGGATATGCAGCCCAATTTCATTCCAACTGAAACAGTTGTACAACTGCTTGATCAGCAAGGCGCCCTTCTACGTATTCACACTTGAGACAATTTAGTCGAACGACTACAACAACAACAGTGATATTCGTAGTGGAAAGAGTTGCCATGCTGACAGCACTACTTTTATTTCACTTTTGGTAAATTGTAGAGATTGAATATTTCAATTAATATTTTCAAAATGTTTAAAAACAAAAGGTTCGTTTCTTATTAACTACACCATTTCCAGATGGATTTTAGAAAGCGTTAACTGGATTTTAGAAAGGGGAAATTGGATTTTAGAAATGTCAATTGGATTTTAGAAAGGGGAAATTGGATTTTAGAAATGTCAATTGGATTTTAGAAAGCGTTAAAAGGATTTTAGAAAACAAAATTGGATTTTTGAAAGCTTGAATTGGATTTCAGAATGTGCGTTTAAAATAAATTTTACACAGAATTTTTCGAATAGAAATTCTTTATTGCGTATGAAAGTATAAATTAATAATTATATAAATTTTCGAAAATCCAATTTACAGTTTCTAAAGTCCAATTTCCCTTTTCTAAAATCAAATCGACATTTCTAAAATCCAATTTTCCCTTTCTAAAATCCATTTGGCTATTCTAAAATCTAATTTCCCCTTTCTAAAATCCAATTGACATTTCTAAAATCTAATTTCCCCTTTCTAAAATCCAATTGACATTTCTAAAATCCAATTTCCCCTTTCTAAAATCCAATTGACATTTCTAAGATCCAATTTCCCCTTTCTAAAATCCAGTTGACGCTTTCTAAAATCCATCTGGAAATGGTGTAGTTATAGACAAGAATTATCTAACTAAGGATATTTACTTCCGTTTTCATATGTTTCTTGATATTGTTGTTCTCTTCAAATGTCATTAATCGCATTTTAAAATAGAAATAATGAAAATGAAATTTCATGAAAATTATTAATGGCTGATTTTTACTATTTTTCCGTTTCTTGTACTTCTGTTCGTTTCGCCTTTATGAGCGTAATTCCTTCCGTTTTTCTCTTTTCATTTACTTGACAGCTAGTTGCTAGTTTAATAAGAAACAAAGCCAAACAATGTATGCACTTTTTGTTTATTTTATTGTTTTTTATTTATTAATCAAGTTGACAGCTGACAAGAAGGTGCTTTCATGTAAGAATGCAGATAAACTTTAACAATTTAATACTTCATCACTTTATATGAAGACCACTAATGTAAAATTTGCTGAGTAAAATGTGAACATTGGCAACACTATGTCATTGTCAATCGCACGACTATTTAGTCTCAAGTGTGAATAGCTGCCACCGATTCGACTAAATAGTTGGAGTAGTGTGAATACAAGAGTCCAATTCGACCAAATCGATTGAGTCGCAAGTGTGTATAGGCTCTAAAGGTTTTCTCATGACGACATACCTTCATACATAGTGGGGCCATAAGTGTCATGCAAAGAGGAATGTAGAAGAATTTGACAGATTCGGCCCCTATGGAAATGCTACGGTGCGTGTGTGTGTGGCATATGTCAACAAAAAAAATGCTTGTGTTCGTGTCAAGAATTATCTAAAGAAGGATATCGCTGTAGATAAGCTGATTGGAATTGTGTATGTATACTAAAAAGTGTGAATGTCAGACAAAACGAATTGGCAAAAATTTTGCTTTGAAATTCATTTCTCGTCTCTTTTACATTGACATTTTTAAAGAAAACACACACATAAAAACGGAAGTAATATAACCTCTATTTGGATAAACCTTGGTTCGTGTGTTTATGAAGATTGAAGAAGAAGTCAGCTGATCTTATGCATTCTCCTTTATTGTTGCTCCATGGGTATGTACATGTGTACATGCTTAGGTACATACGTGTGCAAAAATGTCGCATACACTAGATATGTTATCATGAGCACAGATATACATACATAAATATATATCTGTACATATGTATGTACACAAAATTGCCAATTTTAAAATGTTTGTGTTCACATAATAAAATACAATTTATAAGTTGAGGCAAGTGTATTTTATCAAAGATTTTCGATATTTTAAGCTTTTGCAAATAAAGCGTCACCGTGGTTCTTATATAAGCGCGCTAGCAAATAAAAAAACAACCAGACCAGCATTTTTTTGTTATCCATGCAAAAAAAGAAAAATCAACACTTGCATGCAATTCTATATATTTGTGTAGGCGTTTGTGCCACTGAACGATTACAAAATCAGTACTTAACACCCAACTAAAAATATATAAGAAAAAAATTTAATGGGTAATTTCACAAACAAATATGTATTAATTTCATAATTATCAATTACCATTGTCTGCTTCTTTCTTAAGGCAAAACAGGTTTCCTCTCGTCCTTCTTAATTCCGTCACGATGTTTATGCCAAATTTTTATAAATTGTATTTTTTATTGTGATCCGCGAATTTAGAGCAACATTAGAAAAATCGAATTATCCGCTCTTTTCACATCGAGTGTCCGTCCGTATTTTCTATTTTATTGTTGCAATTACATATATATGTACATTTCTTTACTTGCATGAGTTTTTTGTGAATTTCACTGGATTTGATGATTACGCACACTTTTTTCTTTTATTTTTTCGCCATATTCACTGTGCAGTTTTTGCTGCCGCTGTTTGTTGCATATATAATTATATATTCACTGTAACTAAAATATATTTCCTTAATTGTTTTAATTAATTTCCACAGAGTTTAATTATTTTTCTCAGACCCTTGATGATTTAATTATGCGAAACGAAAAAAACAATGCCCGCAAATGACACTGGACAACGACAAAAGAAAAAACGATAGCGCTATGTTTCATTGTCACTATTATTTAAAGCATGTTCGCATTCAACTAATTTCAGCGCTATTCGTTGTTTCAGCGTAAATCATGGCCAGATAATCTCTCAAGACCAATCTATATACAGGTCATCTCATGTGAAAGAGAATAGGTGATTACAGTTAGACGGACGTTTTCAAAAATGTCAAAAGTAGAGAAAAGCCAGCGAACACACAACCGAACACGCAAGCTATTTCCACGAAAAACACGTGCAAGAATGCAAAATCAAACCAAAAGACGATAGTTTGACATAAGCTACAAACTCGCTGAAGAAGAGCTACTCTCCCTTGCATGGACCTCTATAGTTAGGTTATGATAATCTATATGGTCGTAGCGGCTAAAAGAGAATAGGCGATTACCCATGATCCAATTAAAAGGTCATGTCAGTTCGCTGGCCGCCATATTTCTTTCGGTTTTAGAAAAAAGTATCAGGTCCTCATACGTAATTTCCTTTTGCAATTGGCACAGCTGTTTGTTTGGTTGTTCCCGGCTTTATTGGTCCTGTGACGTAAGCAGTATTTGACATTTCCGCCTACTGGCATTACCGTCTCAATATATATACCGTGGCGATTACCGTTGAACGGCCATAGATAAGAATGTCAAAAACAGAAAAAACGCCAGCGAACATACAAGCGAACACCAAGACCAATACATACAGGTCGTCTTATGTGAAGCAGAATAGGTGATTACAGTTAGTTGGCCCTTTTCAAAAATGTCAGAAGCAGAGAAAACGCTAGCGAACACACAACCAAACATACAACCGAACACAAGCTATTTCCACGAAAAACACGTACAAGAATGCAAAATCAAAACAAAAGACGATAGTTTGACATAAGCTACAAATACGCTGAAGAAGAGGTACTCTCCCTTGCATGGACCTTCTATAGTTAGGTTATGGGGAACACACAAGATATTTCCACGAATAACACGTGCAAGAGGGAAAAATCAAAACAAAGGACGATAATTTGACAGCTTACTAGGCATTGTAAAGAAGCACCATTTCCTATATATACGAACATATAGAATTATTTGGCAATGGCGTACATTGCCCATGAATTACTACGCTACCTAATATCGACGCACGCTGTCAATTTACTATCAAACATTTCTCATGCCCATACAATTTGTGTGGGAGTAACCTAATTTAAACGGCGTGCGTATGAAGCAACCTCGAAAACCAATTTTTGTTTTACGTGACAGTTGAATCTGAGCATTAAGAGTGATTGTTTACAAAAAATTGGCACCGACTCCGCGCGCTGCTTTGTACGCCGTCAATAACGTGCACATCCTTCCCTCTAAACACAAGGGTGTTCTTCCAGAATCCTGAGAGAGGAATTGTAATAAATTATATTTTAATTAAATTTAAAAAGCATCTCAACATACCGTGATTCCTAGAGAAAGCATGTCTTCCAGGACACTGCTATAAGAGTTTACCGAGTTGAGTTGTTGCTTTTTCATATGGTTGTTGCAGTAATTCGGTGCTTTTTGCTTCTGGGGACAATTCGAAACGCGACTAGTGTTGCATACATGAAATCGGAGCGGATTAATTTCGGTATACCGCAACGCGGTAAGACCGCTCAGAACAATTTGAGGAACTACTGCATACATTTTTGTTTCATAATAAAAGAAGAATAAAGTCAGTTAAAAGCTCGTTTCGGATATATGTAGCAAGCTATAATGTCTTAGTCTTCGCTAGAAGACGTTATTGTTATTATTGAGTGATTTGTTGAATTTTAAAATTCTATATTGTAAATTTCGATGATTGTTTTCTTATTTTCTGAAGATTACGCACCGAAAGTATGCCCACAATTGTGAAAAACACTGCAACGCGGAATGGTTTCGGTAAGCTGAAATTACCGAGAAAAAAATCGCGATCCGAAGTCGTACCGATTAATGTGAAGAAAAAGTCCTTATTCTCTAGATTTTATCGCTAATATGTCACATTACATTTTTTCGCAGCTTCTTAAGTATATTCTTCTTGTATATTCCATTATCGATTTTTTATTAATAAAAAATGTTATTTGGTGGGAATATTTTATTTTCATTTAAGTTGACAACTTTTTCACCATAAAAACCAATATTAAAAAAATTTAATTGACATGAATTTTTTAAAATTACTTCCCGAAAAACCAAAGACCAAATAATACTTTCCATAGAAACGAATCTCGCATATCGATAAGAAACAGCTGTGCTCAGCTGATTGAGGTAGCAGTTTCGCTGTCAAAAGTTTGGTAACCATTTGCAAATTAACTTTCACAGAAACTTGCATAATTATACTAATTTCAGCGTTTATTCCACGCTTAATATAAACATGCGTCATGATACAAATATTTGAAAGTCGTTTTAGTTCTTATTTTTTACCCGCATTGCCCCATTTGACATAACCTTGTTAATTGCATGCATTTTATAAAAAATTGTTTGCTGGGTTGTTTGCAGGTCCTTCATTCTCGCGTTGTTCCATAGTGACGAGAACCCCGAACGATATCAAACCGATATACGTGTTTCCATCTTTGTATTCTTTGCCAAATAGTCTCCTCACATTGCATTTGAATTACGTTGATTAAAGCCCGTCTCCACATAACTTGATTCACCAGAGAAACATGTAGCAAAACATCTCTCTCAATAAACCGTCTCCACCATAACCTAACTATAGAAGGTCCATGCAAGGGAGAGTAGCTCTTCTTACGCGAGTTTGTAGCTTATGTCAAACTATTGTCTTTTGTTTTGATTTTGCATTCTTGCACGTGTTTTTCATGGAAATAGCTTGTGTGTTCGGTTCGGTTGTGTGTTCGCTCGCGTTTTCTCTGCTTTTGACATTCTTGAAAGACGCCATCTAACTGTAATCACCTATTTTGCTTCACATAAGACGACCTGGATATAGATTGGTCTTGGTCTCCACGTGGCTAATCGTGATTCAGTTTGACATTTCTCTTTCTTGTTCTTCTTAAATGTTTGTATGTTTGCTTATTTTTGCGCCTTTGCTTTGGTCTGTGTGAGATTTCGATAGATTTTCGATATAAAATTAGAGAAGACATCGATATCATCGAGGTTGACAAGATGATTCAGAATGAAACAGTGTTTCAATCTTCACTCGCTCTTAGAAATTTGTATGGAAATTGGCGAGTTTCGGCACTGGTTTCCGTGTCGAAACAAGATTGAGAGAAAATGCAGAAAAAAAGAGCGAAACACGTTATGTGGAGACATGGTATAACTTTCCGAAATCACGCGCATTCACACACGTTTTTGAGTAATTTCATTTAGTCGTGTTTCAGTTACGCTTTTCCTGCGCCAAATAAAAATTTTTACATGTTCAACTTAAATGAAAATATCATTAATAAAATACTCCCACCAAATTAAATTTTTTATAATTAAAGAGTAGCTAATGCAATGAGAATATATCTAAGAAACCGTCGCGAACAAATTAAATAGCCGTGTTTTGATTTTAGCGTAAATGTATATGCGCTAAAATAAAACACAGCTAATGTGAAATATTAGCGATGGGTAAAGATGTTTTTGATTATAATCGATAAAATTTAGAGAAGAGATCGACTTCGAGTCGACAGCGAACCGACAACAAGTACGTGTAGCACAACGGCTGCCGATTGCACTAACACACCCAAAAAAAACTCAAATTTGACTAACTCACTCAAAAAAACACTCAAAACTGACAATCAAACTGACAATCCAGATTGTAAGTTCCCAAAGGCCATAAATCATGCCAATGTGCAGAGCTTAAAGATCATAAAAAGCTTTCTATAGAAAGTAACTCGTATATCGGTTTGATACCGGTATCAACTCTTCCCTACCTATAAGTGCTCTCCTCACTATGGGACGCGTGAATGAAGGAAATGCAAACAACCCAGCCCACAATTTAAAAAAAAAATTCATGCAATCAAAGTTTATCCAGCTAAGTTATATCACTTCCGTTTTCATGTGTTTCTAGCTATTTTTGTTTTCTTCAAATATTCACATAGAATTAAAACAAAACAAGGGTCCAATCTCGCGCGAAAAGCACCATCTATTGTTGAGTTTAAATAATAATTTACACAAACCAGTTTAAAATCGTATCCCTAGTCCCCTAGTCATATATTTCTGTATACAAATTATAATAAAAAAAAAAAATTTTTTTTCATTGACTAAAAAAAGAGAAAGATAAAAATATTAAATTCATAATAATCACATATAAATTGGCTTATATATATCATACTTTGTACCTGTACTTAAAGTTGAACTGGATAAAAGTGCAAAAGACTTTCACACATACATTTATATACCGCAGTTTAGTACTTAGTACCTAAGAGATAAGCAATGTCACAACTGAACTAAAGGGAAAAAATATGTAATATTAGCCCTGTTTTTTTTAAGCGCATATACATACATCTGCGCTTAAATTTTGTATGGATTTCTAAGCGCACATCTCTATCCGCGCTTAGTTGTCGCTGTGGTGCAGTGGGTAGAGTGCTCGCCTACTATGCCAGAGGTCTCGGGTTCAAACCCCAGTTCGAGCAAACACCAAAAAAAATTTTCTAATTAGTAAAAATCCAATTATTGGGTTTTTTAAGAGCAGCGGTCACCTCTCGGCAGTGGGCGGCATACCCTCCGAGAGTATTTCTGCCATGAAAAAAGCTTCTCACAAAAAATGCATTCGCCGTTCGGAGCCGGCATAAAACTGTAGGTCCACCCAATTAGTAGGAAAAACAAAAAGGAGCACACCTAGAATTGGGAGAGAAGCTCGGCCATAAAACTCGTCAGAGTTATAATAGCGCCATTGTATTATATTATATGCGCTTGAATAAAAACATGGCTAATGTATAAATAAGCTTATATATGTACATACTTTGTACCTCATACTTGAAGTTTACTGGATAAAAATGCAAGACTTTCATATATACATTTATATACAAGAATTATCTAAAGAAGGATATCGCAGTAGATAAGCTGATTGGAATTGTGTATGTATACTAAAAAGTGTGAATGTCAGATAAAACGAATTGGCAAAAATTTTACCTTGAAATTCATTTCTCTTCTCTTTCACATTGACATTTTTAAAGAAAACACACATAAAAACGGAAGTAATATAACCTCTATTTGGATAAACCTTGTTTATATACACATATTTCTCAATCGTAGTTTAGTACTCAGTACGTAAGAGATAAATAATGTCAAATAAAAAACAAAAAAAAATTATATATACCAGGGCTGAAATTTATTGATATTTTTAACGATAATAATAAACAAAAAATAATTTTGTTTATGTTGAAACTTTTCATTTTAAAAGCATACAAATTTTAACAAAATTGAAATTGCTTCAACAAAAATCAAAAAATTATCAAAATTTTTTTCATTTCGATAATTGCCGAAACAAAATTTTTTAAAAATATTTTTTCAGCTGTAAACAAAAAATTTATTACCAAAATGATTTTGAATAATTATTTCATTTTGAAATTATAAAAAAGTCTTACAAATTTTCTGCAGGATCATAAAAGTCTTTTGATAATATTTTTTTCCTGATGAAAATGATAAAAATCTTCTATAATTATTATTCAGAAACTTATATTTTAAAAATCTTTCCATGAAAAAAGTCTTTGCGTAATTATTATCAGTAACAAATTGTTTTTTATATCTTCAAGACTTTTTCATTGAGACAAAGTTCAAAAAAGTTTCAGAAAATTTTCAATAAATTTCATATAAGTATAAAATAAAAATAACTTTCATATAAGTACTTCAAAATTCAAGCAAATTTCCAATTTGAAATTGTATGAAAAATTTTTATCGAAGATATAAAAAATAAATTTGTTACTCAAAATAATTACCTAAAGATATTTTTGAAATTCGTCTCAATGAAAAAGTCTTTGAAGACTTAAAAAACAATTTGTTACGGATAATAATAACTCAAAGACTTTTTTCAAATTTGTCTCAATATAAAAGTCTTTGAAGATATAAAACAAAATTTCTCATTTATAATAATTACAAAACGACTTAAAAAAAATATCTCAGAAATAACTATTATGGATAGACTTTTACAATACGTTTCTTTCAATAATAATTATTTTTTGATTTTTATTTTTTCTCTTATAATAATTACAACTCTGATTTTGTTTTGATATGAAATTAGCAAAATTAATTGTGATACAATTTTATTGATAAATTTGGAATCAGAAATATTTTGGTTTTGATAAGCAGCAAAGCAATATAAATTTTTTATATTTTTTTCATATGTTTATTGAAACAATTTTTTTTTTGTTTATTTTGTTGAGCAGCCTTGATATATACCTATATATATAAAAAAAAATTTTTTAAAATAAAAAAAAAAATAAAAAAAAGAATACAATACAGATACATATATGGTCAACATTTTCCACTGCCACGTTACATTCGTACGCTATTTTACCTCATATCTCTGAAGCTATATTATTAAATAATGTTCTACTAAAGGTGGATTTTGAGATTCTCCGAAGCCAACAATTTTAGTATTTACATTGCCTCGCAACTGTTATAGCATTAGAGTTATACCAAATTTAGTTGCACTGTCACGTTACACAATTTTGGAAGTGTGTTCCGAGGTTACTGTATATTTTGTAAAAAATCTGCGAATTTACCAAACCGATTTGGCTTTTTCTTCAATATGTCGTGGATAAAAGGTAAATTCATAAGCAGATGACTTTACTTTGCGTATGAATGCATTTGAAGACATTTTGTGAAGGTAAACTTGAGCACTGCCACGTTACAAAATATCACTGCCACGTTACACGTACGAATTTTAATTGAATTTGGTGACAACTATTAGTTTTACAAGATAAATAAACGCAAAATATATGTGTAAAGAACGCAGCAAGTTTATCTAATCATAAATTATTCAATGACAATGCAAAAAAATTAATACATATGTATGTACCCTTTCCTGATGTTTCTTGCTCCTCGTTAAACATTCCACATGCTTCCCTAATTGTTAAAGTCATGTGTCGAGTTGGTAGTAAGTTATTTTCCCCAGTTTCGTCACAAATATATATTTTCACATCGCGACTTTTAGCGGTCATTTCATTTTCTTTACTTTTTTTTTTGGATTCCCTATACAATTTCATTTTAGCAGCTCTTTTCCGTTTGTATCCGTCGTGTTTTCCCTCCTCCTTTAGCTTCGCAATATAATTTTTATTTTGTTCGGCTTTACTAACACGAGCCTGTAAATTTGAAAACGTATAATTTTTAGTAATAGCACTGCCACGTTACATATTTTATATCAGTTTTAAATTCCTAACAAAATTTTTTATTAAATGTTTGTTTGCTTTTACTAAAACTTCATGAAATTCCATATTTAGTAATGTATTTCATGGCATTATTGGATAGCGTTAATTTACGCAAAAAAAAGAAAATGGTATTTTGCACTGCCACGTTACACAAAATTTTCGTCCCGATATTTTTTAATAAAAGATGCCTTCCGAATGCTTTATACCAATGATGCCCAAACATTTCTTACGGGCGAGCAATGTCATAATTTAAAGAAAAAAAAATTGTTTTTCTATATGTTTGTTTTTGTATTTTTTTACAACTTGATTGACATCTCGATAACCCAGTAAAAAAATTAGGACACAAACCAGACTGATGATCGAAATTAACTAAAAATCCAACTTTGTATTTACATATATTTATGTTATGCAAACAAAGCTATCGAATATGCATTTGAATATATGTATACATTTTTAATTAATAAAATTAATATTAATATTTATAAATAAATAATTAATTAATATTGAAAAGTGGTTTGGTTTTAGAAAGCTTAAAAAACATCTTTAATACCAGATTTATGGACCTTGTCTACAATTACTGAATTTATTAATTAATTTTCAATGCCCTCTAAATTTTTCAAAATATATAAATAAATAATTAATTAATTATTAGTGTGACAAAATTAAATATCTTTGCCTCCGAGCGTTTATTTTAAAATTTTCGTCAATGTTTTTATTACATATAAATGTGAAAGTGTATTTTCAAAATTAAAAATTGTAAAATCAAAACACAGAAACCGGATCTCAGACAAACACCTCGAGTCAGTTTTGCAACTATCAACCACAAATGTTTAAATAGACATGGATAACATTATCGAAAATATGAACGAATCAAATTAGTATACATATGTATATACATATGTACATACATACATATATGTCCCACATTTCATTCTTTTCATTGCTGGGTTGGATATGTTCGAATCTAAATAAAAAATTGTTTTTGTATTTCCATAGAAACGTTTCGGGAGTATACAAATTTTATTTTCCTATGCTCGCCTATGCTCGCCATATACACAAATTTCTTATGAAAGTGTATAGGCGAGTAAAATCCTATACTTACGAGCATTACAAAAACAAAATGTGTATGCGAGTATAGGGCTTGGGCATCTATGCTTTATACTCTTCACAAGCCCTTATTTAACAAAAATGCATATTTTCTTAACACGTGAGTCGAAATAGGCAAAAAAAAAATCAGTGGAAACAAAATTACTTACCATTTTTTCAGACGATGATATTTTTTAATTTTTTCAATTCTGATCTTAATTTTTTTAAATGGAAAAAAATCTCATGTACACACTTTCAGCTCTTTGGCAGATAGTGTTACCATACACTTTACATAATAATGCTTCATATTAGGACATATTTCATACAATAAACTTAAAAAAAAAAAATTTCTCGGGTAGAATTTTTGGCGTTTTTGACCATATACACATATATATATATATATATGTACACTACAATATAACTACAACTACACCTTTTCCAGTTTAAGTTCAGAAAGTTACAATTGAAGTTCAGAATGAACTTAAACTGGAAAAGGTGTATATCATAGATAAACAACTATATCCAAACATTACAACCAGCGTTCGAAATTAAACACTACGATAACATTCAATAACGTAGCGTAGCGTTCATGCGACAACGATATAGAATTGTGCGAGTATGCTTCTTACTCACTTCACGTTTATTTTCAAACTCAAAGTACAATTTGAACTTAACGACTAATGAAGCTTGAAATTAAAACTAGAGATAACGGTTGGTTGAGGAGAGCTTAAAGTTTACGTTAGAATGAGAAGAGTAAGAAAGTTTAATTATAAAGTAATATTGTAGAGTAAATAAAGCTTAAGAATAAAGAGTACGTTAAGCTTAAGTATAGAGTAGGTAGGAGAAAGTAATGATGGTACTAATATATAACTATATACACAAGCACAACCCCTAACAAACCTAACGGTACTTGTAGTGTTTGCGTTTAAGTTTGTGCAGATGAGCACAAACAGAACACTACGCGTAGTGTAGCTGGTGGAAGTACGCTAAGTGTAAATGAACCCTACTTAGCGTTCTTTTATTATAGCGTTCAGTTAGTGTTCTTTCTTATACTTAGCAAATTTAGTTGTACAAATCGGCGTTTCATGTATGCATACATATTTTATATGTATGTATGTATATAATAACGTATGTTTTTCATTAATGGATGCTCATATGTACATATGTATGTATATATTTTCTTTAATAAAAGACTTGTAAAAATTATTTTGGTTAAAAAATTTATGTAATATGGGAATTTTTAAGCCTAGATTTGGAAAATTATTTAAAATATCTAGAATTAAAAAAAAATAAATTTTATAACATACGACGGCTGTGACCTGCTTGGGTACCCTTATATACATATGTATGTATGGGAGGTAGGAATAGTTTTTAGTGTGTTAGGGTGGAAAATTTTTAAGTGTTGCTCTAAATTTGGTGAATGTCCTTTTAAAATTTTGTTGCACTCTTCATTTTTGCAAACACATGTTTTATTTTCCATCACATGAAAAAAGGCATACAATATATTATTTATAGGACGCGACATATTGTTTTAGATGCAGTCGAGCAAATAATAGAAAACTAACTAATTGCATGTTGTACTTCTTGCGCATTTCCTCGCAAATTTGGTAGATTTTTTTCAAGTAAAGGGTACCTATTTTTTTCGTCCTGATTGGCAAAGAGTAAAGGCCAAGTTAGATGGAAATGAATATATGTACATATTTATGTATGTATATTTACATAGTGGGAGATCGCAGAGCATTTGTGCAACATTCATAGACATACAGATACCCTACAAAGAAATTCACATTAATCGGGGATGCTTTCGGGATCACGCGCAATGTAGCATGCGACTATTCTTAATTTTATCTAAATGACGTTGTTCATAATCAATAATTTTTAATAAATTATATGTGTGTATAAGCATTTATACGTATGTATACATATGCCCATATTTAAGTATTGACAGGCCTAAAATTTTAATGACCGTAAATTATTGCTTTTTGGTGGGCTGTGCAGTTTTGTTGTCAGAGAAAAATTACATTGAATTTCGCGTTAATGCACATTATTGTATGATTTTGCAACTCAAACAATGGTCCCACGCAATAGGTAGCGTTAGGTTTGTGTTCTTTCGCTCGTTTAGGGTTCGGTTTGTGTTTGTTTACATGAGCACAAACGCTATCGTAGCGTGCGCGTTTAGTGTTCTTTTTGGCGTAGCGTTTCCGTAGGATTCAGTTTATTTGCGAACTCTGATTACAACCAAAATCAGCGTTATAGACCAAGTATCTCGAGCTGATTTTTTTTTGCGAATTTCCCTACTGGGGTTGCTGATCCGCTGTCATCAGCAAATGAATGAAGAGCAAGAAACAACCCAGCCCACGATTTAAAAAAAAAAATACATGCAATCAAAGTTTATCCAACTAGGTTACATACATATATCACTTCCGTTTTCATGTGTTTCTGGCTATTATTGTTTTCTTCAAATATTGACATAGAATTACAAGACAAGGGTCCAATCTCGCGCGAAAAGCACCATCTAGTGTTGAGTTTTAGCTGTTTGTGCCCTCTTATTCATAAGCTCTTTGAAAATATGTACCATAAAGCAACTAGTAAAAAACTCAAGTGAGAAATGTAATGTCATAGAAACATGAATGTAAAAGATTTTGAGAGATCGTCACCAACGGAAATACTTACATGTCGGCTCTTCAAATCAGCTGACTTCTTCTTCAACAACTATCCAATTTCATCGTTCTCCGAGTTTCTCCATCATTCGCTCGTGAGCTGAATGATGGCCGGCTGAATGTCAATCTCGTCCTCCTTGCAGTTGACATTTCGCTCGCGGCATGTACGTGTGTATGTATTATGCACCGACCTGTTAAGTGGATCCTGAATTGACTGTTAAAGAATTTCTTTTGGTCATCAAAACCAAAAAAAATTTGGGTATTATAACGATTATGGTACCCAAAAACTTTTTTTGGGCCTGAATCACCTTTATTCAGATTTTTATTTTCAAATCATGTTTCAAATCAAATAAAAACGGGGAAGCGAAACTCACCTGAAGGATCTGGCAAAACGTCAAAAAAAAAAAATTTCCCAAAAGAAATTTTTATTTTTTCTTAATCTTTGCACCACTTAAAAAGAATAACCGTTATTTTTGGTCCCTTGTTAACATCTTAAGTTGTTTGTATGGTAAATGTCCAATTTACTAAATAGGGATCAGTTATAGCTTTCGGTAGCTGAAAAGCTCTAAGGTCCGGTTTCACAGTCTCCGCTTAATTTAATCGCTGGTTAATTTGACGTAAATTGTATGACGAGCTGTCAAATAAATGGCTTAACCGGGCAAAAATCTCTGGTTAATTTCTTAAGCGGAGAGGGTGAAAATGACCCTTGGTAGTTAACTAAGAATATGGCTTTGTTCAGAAACTCAGTTTGAAGCGCAACCTGCTCTTGAAGTACAAGCAGAGCGTTCATAAACATAAATTTTGCATGAAGCGTCGCTCATCACAATCATCAAAAAAATAATTACTGCCGCTGTTGCGTTTCATGCTGCGTTTCTGAACATACCCTATGCACAGTTTAAGCGCGCAGACACCTTTTCGGACTGTGACTTTCGGAGAGTGTACATCGTTTTCTTTCGTCTTAGTTCTGTGCCTAACTTTTTTACATATATACATAAAATTAACTTTCCTGATTTGTGCTTATTAATTTCGCCTTTTTGCTAATTGAGCGGAACAGGTGAGTTTTTTCTTGTCTGCCTCTTTTTGCACCATATTATTGTGCAAAAACAGTAAATTTTTTCAAGTTGCCTAAAGTAAAAAAGGAAAAGGTGTCCAGGACACCAAATCCTTTTGAAAATAATATGGAGCTGCCGGCCCTATGGTCGGTAGCTTCCACTGAATTAAGCCCCAACAAGGGTGCAAAGAAAAAGAAAAAAATTAATATAGAAAGTGATGATAATGTGACTGGACTTTTTGAACTATCTGATAAAGGTTTGGTGGAGTATCGCTTGTCTGGGCAACGTGGTTCGCATCAAAAACGAAAGCATAAATATGTATGATCCTAACGGCTCTGAAAAAATGGACGTTGAGGACAAAGAAAAAAATAACGGAACATCCTCAGACTGTGTAACTGTCACTAGTGAAATGAAAGACAGTGGTGGCGAAAAAAATAATACAGACAGACCTACTTTATTGTATCCAGACGAATTTAAGGGTGAAATATTTGTACTTATTGACTCCTCTGCACATCCCACAATGCCTAACGAAAAAATATCTAACGGCCTTACTCTATACAAAGAAATCTCGGACATTAAAATAAAAGATTTTAAAGAAATACCTGCTGTTGGCAGATCATTATATAAAATAACTTTCAAGACTGTTTTAGCAGCAAATAACTTTGTTACAAATCAAAAACTTATTAAGAGAAAATTAAGACCTTTCATACCCAGGACGGCATTGGAAATTTATGGTGTCATTAGAGGAGTACACACCTTTTATTCACTCGATGACATAAAAAAACAGCTATAACACCATATCCTATTGTGTCTATATCAAGATTTACAAGGAAAGAAACTCTTGACAATGAAGTAGTATATCATTAAATGTTTTCGACCAGCTAAATGTTTATATTTTGTGTTACTTTACGTGTAGGCTAATCCGGTCTATTTTGAATTTAGGTGCAAATAATAAAAATAATTATTTCACCTGCTTCCCAACGTTTCGCTGATCAATGTCAGCATCTTCAGGGGCATTTATTTCTCTATTTTTGACAAAAACAATAAACAAAATTATACACATTAATAAAAGAAGAAACAACAAAAATATATAATAAAATTTTTTGTGAACAAAGGAATTTAAAACGAAAATGTACAAATTAAAACTTACTGTTTAAATTTGATTTAAACTTTTTTTAAAGAATTTTTCACACTGAAAACATATAAACCTTAACATATACACATTTATACATATATGAACATATAAACACATTATCATTACCACTTATCGTGGTAGTTTCGTCAAGACTAATTAAACTATTGTATACATAACAAGTAGGCTGCTGCTATATTGTCCGTGTCTTCTTTTTTGTTCATCGCATTCTCCCTTCTTTGTAATATACGTAAGCTCTCCAATGTGTACCTTTTTGTTTCTCTTTTTTCTTTGTCTATTATTTTCGCATTTTTGAAGTCAGCTGAGTGTCCGCTGCTTAGTATATGCTGAGCCAGTGCAGTGCTGTTTTTTTGTTTGTTTATGGCCGCTTCGTGTTCGCTTAATCGTACTCCCAATGCTCTCTTTGTTGTTCCTATATATATCTTATTGCACTTTTCTTTCTCACTTCCATTGCATTTTATTTCGTAAACCACGTTGTTTTGTTGTTGCGTGTCTACTGGGCTTTTTGTTCTTGTGTATATTGTTGCTAGGAAGAAGAAAAATTTTAACCATAAGCCACCAACAATTTCACGACGACAACATAGAGAAAATACACGAAATCTTAAAAAGCAACAATTACCCAGACCATTTGATACGAGAGCTGATCATACAGGAAAAAATTAAAACAAAATACCAAACGAATAAAACACAAAATAAAGCAACAAATAATGAGATAAAGAAGTACTACAGTGTTACATATATTCCAAAACTCAGTGAGAAATTTGACAACAAAACCTTAAAACAACAAAACATAACACTTGCCTACAAATCGAACGAAACCCTAGCAACAATATACACAAGAACAAAAAGCCCAGTAGACACGCAACAACAAAACAACGTGGTTTACGAAATAAAATGCAATGGAAGTGAGAAAGAAAAGTGCAATAAGATATATATAGGAACAACAAAGAGAGCATTGGGAGTACGATTAAGCGAACACGAAGCGGCCATAAACAAACAAAAAAACAGCACTGCACTGGCTCAGCATATACTAAGCAGCGGACACTCAGCTGACTTCAAAAATGCGAAAATAATAGACAAAGAAAAAAGAGAAACAAAAAGGTACACATTGGAGAGCTTACGTATATTACAAAGAAGGGAGAATGCGATGAACAAAAAAGAAGACACGGACAATATAGCAGCAGCCTACTTGTTATGTATACAATAGTTTAATTAGTCTTGACGAAACTACCACGATAAGTGGTAATGATAATGTGTTTATATGTTCATATATGTATAAATGTGTATATGTTAAGGTTTATATGTTTTCAGTGTGAAAAATTCTTTAAAAAAAGTTTAAATCAAATTTAAACAGTAAGTTTTAATTTGTACATTTTCGTTTTAAATTCCTTTGTTCACAAAAAATTTTATTATATATTTTTGTTGTTTCTTCTTTTATTAATGTGTATAATTTTGTTTATTGTTTTTGTCAAAAATAGAGAAATAAATGCCCCTGAAGATGCTGACATTGATCAGCGAAACGTTGGGAAGCAGGTGAAATAATTATTTTTATTATTTGCACCTAAATTCAAAATAGACCGGATTAGCCTACACGTAAAGTAACACAGAAGTAGTATATCACCCAACCACCACTTTAAAAGTAGGTTTCGCTGGCAAAGACGTTCCTAAACATATATATTATAATTATACCAGACTTGATGTTCATTTTTTCATCCCATCAATCCGTCAGTGCGACCGTTGTGGCAGAATAGGTCACACGCAATTTTCATGTAAAGCTAGGCCTAGATGCCTAAATTGTGGTAACAGTGAATGCAAAAATAATCCATAGTATCTCAAATTCATGTATCCTCTGTGGCATGTCTGGACATGGCCTGAAATATAGAAACTTATGCCCACAATGGGAAAAGGAAAACCGCATTAATCGAATAAAAACCTTAAAAAGAATGTCGAGAAAAGAAGTTTTAGAAACTTATTTCCCTAGATCCAATAGATTTGATATTCTTTCCGATGAACAAGATTTTCCCACTCTTAATGATAATGAAACAAATGAAATAGACAAAGATACTAATATTAATCAGATGTTTTTAAAAAAATCTTTCAGCTCCGTTACGAAAAGAGGTATCAGTAGGTTTCACACACCCACATCTGCACTGACACCCAAAGAAAAACAAAATATCATATCTCCTGTAAAGCACAACCCTGTTTACTCCACCCCTGAGTATCAAAAAGGTGTTGTATCTCAATTTGAAAAACTAATTAGCGAACTTTTTGCCATTACTCAACGTCTTGTGACTCCAACTAATGACTCATCCACTAATGCCCAAATCCAAAGCCTCAAAGGCAAATTTGATTCCATTCTTGCCACTAAAGACAGCCTAGATATAAAATCAAATAGTCAGATTTCTTGTGATAAAAAATTAGCTTAAATCCAAATCTTTAAATTCATTACTTCCCTTATATGAAGATTTTTCAATACAACTGCCAATCATTAAAAGCAAATATTAATTCCATAGAATATTATTTACATAAATATAACTTTGACATAGCCTGTTTAAGTGAAATTTTCCTCTCATGTAATAATCCACACAGAAAAATTACAAATTTTAAAATATGTAAAAAATATCGAAATGATGGTTATGGTGGCGTTGCCATTGCTGTTAAACACTATATACAGTTTTATAAAATAAAATTTAATACAGATTATGACATATTAATAATCCAAACCAAAAATCTCAATCCTAACCTTGTCATTTGCAGTGTATATTTTCCTCCTAATCTTTCTGTTCTTCAATTCTCAAATGAATTCTCTCGTCTTATTCAATTTCTTGAACCTTTCAACAATGTGTTAATAATCGGTGATTTTAATGCCAGATCTACAGCTTGGGGTGATTCTATTAACTCTTGTAGAGGAAATCATTTAAAATCCCTAATTTTGCAATCTAATTTTCGAATTATTAACAATGGTGCTTACACTTTTCAGAAAGATACACGTTCCAATACTGGCTCTGTTCTTGATCTTGCTCTTACCAATTCCAATTTTTCTTTCTCCTGGTCTGTTGACCTTACAAGGATCGGCGGTAGCCATAATTATCCCATCAGCATAGAAAACATGTCTGTTAACATCAACAGTACTAAGTTCATTTCTAAAAAAAAAACTTTTGCATTCCTTAAATGATCTTACTTGTGACTCCTCACTTAATGATTTTGAAGGTAAAATCAATGATGAAATCCATGCTGCCACCTTTCCTCTTACAAATTGTAGAATCCCCAAATCTTGGTGGAATGACTCTTTTGACAAGGCTTTCAGATTTTATAAAATTGCATCTAAAAATGCAAAAACAGCACCAAATCAAGAAAATTTTGAGAATTTAATTGAAGCAACAAAAAATTGGAAAAAATCAGTCAAAGAAGCTAAAAAAGAGAACTTCAATAACAAAATTGAAAAACTAGATCTATGTAATGGAAACGCGGCTTGGAAATTTGTTAAAGCGCTTAGAGGTGATTTCATGTCCAACTCTATTGTTTCTTGGAGCGATGAGGAAAATCAACAATACCTAAATATATTAAAACATCAAGTTCCACACCATAACATCATACATCCTTCAAATTCCGAAGTTCAACCTTCCCCTGATCTATGCTTCACACTAAAAGAAATCAAAACTGTGCTTCTAAAAAAGAAAAAGAACTCAGCTGCTGGCACTGATCGAATCTCCTATGATATGATTCGTGCTTTACTCTCAACAACCTTAAAACAATCTTCAATGACATCTTCCTTTCTAATCAAATCCCTGATCACTGGAGATATACCAAAATAGTTCCCATTCCCAAAAAGAACCTCGATTTATCCCAACTACAAAATCACAGACCTATTTCCTTAATTCCCGTCCTCTTAAAGATTATAAATTCCTGTATTAAAAATAGAATTAGCTCAATACTAGAATCAAACAATAGTCTACCATATAACTCTTTTGCATATAGACCTAATAAATCAGCCTCTAAATGTGTTAACCACATTCTTCACCAAATTAGTGTGCATAAAAAAGCTAAAAATCATTTAATCCTATGTGTTACTGACATCTCAAACGCATACAATTGTGTTGATATCACGATTCTCAAATCTACTCTTGCTGAATTTCATATCAACCAGTTATATATTGAATGGATAATAAATTTTTTATCTTATAGAGAGCTTAGACTGGGAAATCATAGCACACTTATTCACAACGGATTACCCCAAGGCAGCTGTCTTTCTCCTATTCTTTTTAATATATATACGGGTACGTTCGCGACGGCAATCAGAACCGCAGCGTTGCAAGTATCACGTTCTTCGCGTGTTTGTGGCAACACCTGCAAAAGTCAAACGTTCGTTTGACACATCAACCGTGCAGTTTGTTTGAATAATTGGCAACAAAAAATTTGTGTCTGCAATTTTTGCTTTAAAAAAATGGAAAGAGAAGGGTAAGCATGATTGCTATATATTTAATGGAACATGCAATAATTAATTGTAATTTTAATAACACAAATTAATTCCAAATACTTTTAATAATGCTGTTATAGCAATATATCAGCTGAGTATCAGCAGGACAGTGCAAAATAAGCAACGGGGTTGCTGTACTGCTGCATTATAAATTTTCATGAACGTACCCTACATCTAAACTTCATGAACTCTCCAATAATAATACTGAAATCTATCAATTTGCTGACGATTTCATTTTCATCTCTTCTAATTCCAACTTTTCTCAAGCTAAATTAAACTTACAAACAGTCTTAAATAAATTTTCTAATGTCTGCTCTGAACTCAATCTGAGTTTCAATCCCAACAAAACACAAGTCATCCATCTCAAACGAGGTCCAAAAAAAATCTTAGATATGAACATCAATGGAAATTCACTAACTCAAGTCAGCAACATTAAGATTCTTGGTAGAAAAATTAACAGCTCCTCCACAGTCAAAGATCACTTCGATTCTGTTCTAAAAAATTCTTCAAACAGCATTAAACTTTTCAAATACCTCACTAACATCAAATCTGGTCTTCATCCTCAAAAAGCTCTAAATATCTACAAATCGTTAGTCAGATCCAAAATAGAATTTTCTTCAACAACAACGTCCAACAGTCCTACATCGTCCACCAAAAAAATCATTACATTACAAAACAAATTTTTACGTAGATGCCTTGGTGTCACACCTTCTACTCCCATCCCTATCCTGTATGCTCTTGCAAATGAGCTCCCAGCCTCTGAGCGTTCTATCTGGCTTACTTCAAAGGAACTTGTCAAAATTTTTGCCTATGATGAACCTATTAAACAGTCTATTGTCAACAACTCAGATTCTAGCTCCAGTTACTCGTCTGTCTATAAGAAATTCTCTTCCATTCTAAATAATATTGATGTCATAGATCCCTACATACATCTATCTTCCTATAATTTGGTGATATGTGACAAACATTTTACTGGCAGCAAACACAATATTCCCAATACGATCATAAAAACTAAATTTTACAATATACTTAATGAATACAAACAATCAAATTTTCATATAATTTTTACTGACACCTCTCTCTCTGATTCATCCACAGGCTGCGGAATCTTTGACTACTCCTCCAATACTAATTACTGTTTTCACCTTGATTTTAAGGCATCCTCTGTATTCGGTGAACTTGCTGCTATTAAAAAAGCTATTTCAATAGCTAAAGACAATAATCTCAGCAAACTAGTTATTTTTACTGACAGCCTTGGCTCCTGTCAAGCGCTTCGAAACCCCAAACCATCAAATAATCTATCAGTTCGCATTCACAATCTTATTCTTAGTCATTCATTCAATAGTATTCACATAGTCTGGATACCCAGTCATACAAATATTCCTGGCAACGAAAAAGCTGACGAACTTGCCAAAGAAGCCACAAACAATAGCCCTCTTGAAAATTGCAAGTTAACTATTGACGAAGCCATTAAAAGGATTAAAACTGATATTTTTGATAACTGGTATCAAGATTTTTTAAACTTTTCTAACACCAAACAAAATTTATTTGCTACTACTCACCCAGCTAGGACTAACAAAACATGGTTTAAAAATTCATCTATTTCTACTACTGAAATCAAGACTATTAATAGAATTCTCACTGGTCATACTTATGACAAACAATATCTACTAAAAACTAAAGCCATCAACTCATCTCGCTGCTCCTGTGGTCAGGATGGCAGCTACTACCACCAAACCTTTTTATGCAGAAACCTTAATAACATAAGATCGAAATTCAATATTTTTAAAAACTGTTACAACTTTGAGGAAATTTTCAGAGGCAATAACAAAGACAAGATTACTCAGCTTGCTTCTTTTTTAAAACTAGCTAAAGTCAAATTTTAAACTGTATTCTCATTCATCATAATTTTTACATTTTTTCACACAAAATTAATTTTAACAAAAAATTTTTCCGCTCAATTTTTTTTTTTTTTTTTCTCATTTGTTTTTCTATCCTGTTTTATTGTTTATTTTTTGTTTCTGTTTATTATTTTAATTTTGACGTTTACACTTCTCTCCGTTAACTGACGTGACTTGACAATAAATTAAGTATATGCAAAATCTGACAAACTACAACGGCACTAAATTCATTCTAATTCTTCGTTGACTACTAATTATTCATCATATCGCTGTTTTACACATTGGACATTGGTTTAATTATTCATAAATATCAATTTGTTTCCATACTACCTTTGGTATCGCTACATTTTACATCAACTTGCATCGTAAAATTACATACCTTCATGTTATACAATTACATGAACTCGCTATCTTGCATGTGCTAAACATTGCTACTCGCCATAAATCAATATATACAGTGATTATTCCGAATCGGATAATACAAATAGTATAATAATACAGGATCTTATCTTGTTAATAATTAATAAACTCGTTAGCCCGCATGTGCTGAACATTGCTACTCATCAATAACTCAATATATATAGTTATTATTCCACATCGGATAATATTAACAATATAATTATTCAGAATCATATCTTATTATATAAATGGATTAACTTGTTAGCCCGCATGTGCTGAACATTGCTACTCACTATTAATGTATTGACAGAACCTGGCTTATGAGGATTTTTATCCCGCCATTAAATCAAATCTCAAAAAAAAAAAAAAAAAAAAAAAAAACGCGCAGACTGAACATAGATCTGATGTAGAACAGGATACATACATAAATTTCAGATTAAAAATTTTATAATTTTATTTAATTTTGTTCAAAGACATATGCGTATACGTACATAACATATTACTTTTACACAATATTTTATGAAATTTCAGAAAAGCCAAAAAATAAAGAAAAATAGGATAGAATTAAATCTATATATTTGTAATATTTTTATAAATACATATCTCCATGTATAAAATCTGCAAATGGGCATTGTGACTCCTACATAAATATACCACTTATGTACATAGGTACATATATGTATGTATAGTTGGTTAGTAAAAACGGTGCAAATAGCGAAATGAAGTATAGATATTAAATATTTCTTCTGGGTACCATCAAAGAAGAATCGGAATGCATGGTGAATTTTAAACGTCGAAGATATGTCTAACATAAACGATGGATCCGATTTACTTATGTACATTGTACATAAGAAATTAAAAACCAATTACACGTGTGCATACATATAGAGTAAATATTCATACTAAGTTACGGCCGTTCCTTACTAGTTTTGCAGTTTATTCGCCAGACTTTCGTTTCGATGCCAACAAGTTGACCGCTGTTATTGCATCCGGAAATAGTGAATGGTAATTTAGTAATGGTACGTATGCAGCTGTAATAACGCGGCCAGCAAACCATCGTCCATGGAGGGCATTCACAGCTAGCACAGCTGTCGTTATGCTCGGACATTTCACATACACATTGCCGGTTGCTGAAGCTTTATCAACAAATATATGTAGAACTCCGCCGTGCTTCGAACATTCATCAATCACATCATCACGTATCTCACTATCCCATGTCGGATTTGTTTCTGTGCGCGGATCAAACATATTGGATAGCATAAAGCATTGCGTAGCAATGGCAGGTGTTTGTGTTTGATTCTGTATTGGTACCGGCTGTGGGGCGGTAGCTAGCAAAGCATTTGCTGCAGCTTGCGGTACAGCCAATCCAGCGCCCTCTGCCAATTTGAACATCAATTGCAGTCTGCCGGTGGCTCCTAAATCTATACCACTACGATCCATTTCATCTGTGTCCAAAGATGTTGTATTCATGTCCAGACGTTCGGTAACATTACCGACCTTCATTGGACGACCGGCCAGTTCGAATCCGTTCAATTGTTCCAGGGCTTTTTTAGCGTCGTCAGCATTGTGATACTGAAATTAAGAATAAAAAGTTAGATTAAATTATATATTGCTGAATTCTTAAATTAAATTACAGCATTACCGTAATAAATCCATAACCTTTTGATCGTCCAGTCTCCGTGTCCATAATCAATTGTATGGTATCTATTTTCCCGAAAGGTTCAAATATCCCACGCAACATATCTTCTGTTATGTTAAAATGTAACGATCCAACATATAACCGCATAGGGCCTGTGTGCGGCTTGGGCGTAAATGTAGGCACTGCACTGGCAGCAGCAGCAATGCGATTTTTTTCAGCTTGTGTATGTTGCACGGATATTGGTATGCCCAATAATTTTTGCCCGGACAAGCCCAACGCAAGTGCAACTGATTCTGGATCCTTGAATTCAATATATGCTATACCCTTGAAGCGTTTAGTTTTATTGCATGTAATCAAACGAACATCGCGTACTTTGCCCACGCTTGAGAAGAACTCTTCCAAATCGCGAGCACGTATGCGCTGAGATAATTGCATACAAAAGACGGTGCGCGCATCGCGTTCCTCTGGACTGAGATCAGCGCGTGGCGATCGATCGCCAAGACCATTGGGTGGTGTACGGCCACGACGGAAGGGTCGCGGAGAATTACTGCGCCGACGGCTGAAAAGAGAAAAAAAAAAAAAAAAACAAAGCCTTTTAAATTCATTCCCATTAACATATACAATAGGTGATCGGTAGCGCCGGCAGAGCCATCTAAACACGCGGAAATATTTTGTTTTAGTGTACGCTCTCAATCAGATCAAAGAAATGTAAACCAGTACGCGCGACAGATCGCTGTACATGAGAGCCGACGACCCAAAATAGCGCCGATCACCGATATACATACATACATATGTATGTAAATATATATGACGAGCTCAGAGCAAAAATGAGGCATATTTTTCTCTGAGCAAAACCGAACTATCGCACAAACAGAAACGCGAAAACTCGAAGTGCAAATACATGTGGGCAAATCATTTTATCATGCATAGCTGGCAGCTTAGATGGAGTAACTACACGAAGGGACGCTGGACACATAGATGCATTGCAGATTTGAGATGCTGGTTGGAACGAACACACGGCGAAGTCGATTTCTACCTGACGCAGTTCCTATCTGGACACGGCTGTTTCAAGGCCTATCTCTTCCGATTTAAGCACGAGTCGAATCCAGTGTGCGATCACTGCGGGGGGCAAGCAATAGAGGATGCATACCACGTATTCTTTGAGTGTGCAAGATTCTACGAATCTAGAAATATGCTCCGTATAATATTTGGAGGAGACTATACACCTGAGTCGTTCGTGAAGCATATGCTAGAAAGCAAGGCAAAATGGACTGCAGCGAGTGACGTAATCGCAGACACCATGAATACACTGAGAAGCCTAGAGAGAATACGGCGTGGAAACGGCGACTAAATGAGTACTAATTGCGTACTTCTAATCATATGTAAGTCGAACAATGACCACCTCGAGTGGAACGGATACGTACAGGAGCTCGGCCTCATGCATCCGTCATCGCGCGTGGTGCGGAGCTTTGGCCTCCGCAGACCACCAATATTGAACACCTTGAGTTGAACGGATACGTACAGGAGCTCGTCCTCCTGCATCCGTTACGGATACGTACAGGAGCTAGTCCTTCTGCATCCGTCATCGCGCGTGGTGCGGAGCTTTGGCCTCCGCAGACCACCTAACAGTGCTTCGAGCTGAACGTTACGGATACGTACAGGAGCTAGTCCTCCTGCATCCGTTATCGCGCGTGGTGCGGAACTTTGGCCTCCGCAGACTACCTAATATTGAGTGCTTCGAGCTGAACGGATACGTACAGGAGCTAGTCCTCCTGCATCCGTCATTGCGCGTGGTACGGAGCTTTGGCATCCGCAGACCACCTAACATTAGTACTTTGAGTGGAACGGATACGTACAGGAGCTCGGCCTCCTGCATCCGTTACGGATACGTACAGGAGCTAGTCCTCCTGCATCCGTCATCGCGCGTGGTGCGGAGCTTTGGCCTCCCCAGACCACCTAACACTGACCACTTTAATAAAAATAAATGGGTGAAGCCTTTTAAGGCAGGCTGAGGGCAATAACGCGACATTACGGACTTCGAGCCTGGTGCCCAACCCACCTCCCGACGGTAGCTTGACGGTAGTACCGGGGGTTCGGTACGATGACAGTAGGAGGTTTAGTGCGGTTAGAGTCCCACACTGACGGGATAAAGGCTTTCGATGCTTCCTCCTCGTAAAAAAAAAAAAAAAAAAAAAATCATTTTAGTTCGTCTGAGCTCGTCATATGTATATGTATATGTATGCTGCATGACTTCCTACCTTCTCTCCCTAGATGCAAAGTTTGGGCCACGGCCACCTCTAATATCCCTAATAGGACTCACTCTTCTGTCTTTCGAGCGACGATCTCGGATTGGTGAACGACTGCGATGCCGCTCTGAACGGCCACGCCTTTCGCGCGAATGGCGCTCACGATCACGTGACCGACTGCTGCGTCGTCTGTCTTTGGAACGGCTGCGCCGTTTTTCCGCATCGCGATCACAATCTCTATCGCGATCGCGATAATGCCTACGCTCGCGATCCAGTGAGCCATAACGCCGGTCACGATCACGATCCTTGTCACGTTCCTTATCACGTGTGCGATCTTTCTCCTTTGAACGACGACCGCCGTCGTCACGATCGCGATCACGATCACGATCACGTTCACGATGACGTTCACCATCTTTTGTTTTGCGATCTTTGCGTTCATCTGTGCCATATGGTGATCTAGAGCGGCTCCTGTGAAACAAAAAACAACGAAAAATCAAAAGGCAATTAGTGACATTGAAAAATTTATCGTTTAACAAATTTTATTTGAAACCGACCTTGAAGAGTGTCTGCGTCCATTCAAGCGTGCTGACGATGTCGACTTGCTTCCGCCACGGCCCGCTCTGCTGCCACTGCCGCTTCCCTCCTCATAATCTTTACCTCCTGGCGACCTACGGCTGCTGCTGCTGCTGTCCTGATGCTGCTCGCTTCGACTGCTGCTGGCATTCTATACAGATATTTTATAGGAGAAGGAAGTAGTGTGGTAGGGCGCAATTGACGTGCAATAGTTGCGTTTTGCCGTCAATCGAATTTGGTTCGTTTTACAATTTTTTGTAGTTGAGCGAATGAGAGAAAGCAAATCAAAGGAATAAGTTAGTTATTTTATGCTGGGTAAACAAATATGTATATGTTGTTTCTTTTGTTTGTTTTGTAATTCAGCTATGGGCTTAATTATTGAATGACTATTTTTGTATCCACTATGCAACCGTCCATTGCACGGGAAATGTATTGTTTATTGGTTATTTTTTGTTTTTTATTTATAATTTATCTTTTTTGTTTATTTCAATATTTTTTTAGCTTTATTCTTGCTGTACTATACACACTGTAGGTTGCTAGTTTCGGAATATTCAGTGGAAGCTTCGCTCAACAGCGAATAATCTCACATCTATATTCTCATTCGAAATGCTGTTATAATATATATCTTTTGTTTTTATTTTATACATATGTATATATATTTTTTTTTTTGGGTGAAGTAGGTAGGTGGTAATGTAAATTGGTTTTGGCCCTTCAAAATCCTGTTCGATTTTTAGACAAGTGGCTGCCACAGTGACGCAAATTTGTACGAGTTTATCTGAAATTTAGTGCACGTTCAGTTCATTTGAAATTTTAAAACATTTCAAGTTATATTTAGTACAAAATGCATCGATACAAAGTACAAAATTATACTTGTATAATTTTTTTGACGAAATATTTTTTTTCTCTGGCGCATTCAAACTTACCAAATGGTCTCCGGCTTTAATCGTTAGAATGACCAAAGTAGCAACAAATTGAGCTTTTAGGATTTCTGCAAAGACATTTTCACCCTTGGTAATTATTTCATATTTTTTTCGAATTATGAATGTGTCTTTTTTATTTTATTTTTTTTTTTTTGTCGTTTTTAAGAAGAAAAAAAATAGGAATGGCTGATGAAGGAAACTTATAGTATGTAGTAATAAATACTAGTAAATCAGGTTAATTTTTAATATGGTAGCGATAAAAAATAATAATTTCGAAGGTTATGGGAAACCTTAAACCCGCCTTTTAAAATTAGATTTTTTTTAATTAAAATCTCACCTTAGTGTGGGATAGCTGTCTTTTTTCTTTGCTCATTTTTGCTTTTTTTTTTATTTAAAGATCTTGTTTAGTATGTATGTAAATTAACTGTAGGGTACTTGACATTTAGAGATTATGAGAGAAATTATAAGTCATTGCGAAAGGTTTATGTACCATGAAAGATCAATAATTCGCCGTAATACACGAACAACGGTAAAATTGTTACCGAAATATATATTTTTTTTTGTAATTAGTCTAATGTCATTTCCACTATACCCGGGCGATTTGTATAGTCCAAAATTAATGGTTATCTCGCCGTCGAAATTATGATTTCCCTCATTTTTTGATTAACTACTTAAAAAATTCTTCCACGTCTGAAATAAATTTAATGTTGCGGAATTTTGTTTTTATGGACCAGGTCGGATTTTAAATATACACAAAGAGATAACCGTTATATATGTTATACTGAATCAAAATATGATATGAATTTGAATGAAAATCGGTTCAGTAACTTTCGAGATTTAACTTGATTTTGGGATTTGAAGGCTGAATATTCAAAATCTAATATCGCATATGAATGTATATCGCTCGCTATACATATATATCTGTTCCTATCGAAAAGTAGGTTATGTTGAAAGTCATAGTTTCAAGATATTCGTTAATTTGTGTAATTTTCTAGCAGATCCCGCCCAAGAATTTTAAGTGAAATCATTGAGACCAAGGCTGGTTGAAAATCTGAGAAAAAGTTAAAAAAAAAATCTGCGGAATTTACTCTCTGAAATGTATTTCTTTCAGCTTTTTCGGAACTGACTCATTTTATTCTTAAGTAGATTTAAGCTACTGTTACATATGTATACAGATATGCATGTTTAAGTTATCTTACAGCCAGTTTCAGGAATGAATTTAACTTTAATTTAATTTTTTTACTTGAATTTTATATGAAATCTAACGGAAAAAATTAAATTTTCACTTCAATTTTTTCGTGAAATTGGCTGTTAGTTTTCTTTTCCAATTACAAAAAGGTATTTAATTTCAATACATATAGTCACAATATTTTAACCCCCTTATTCGTAAAAAATAAAATAAATTTGTAAATCCGTTAAAATCGAAAAATTATACGAAAAGGACACTTTATACAATTGTTAAAAGCAATTTAATTTTTTATGAATACCGGTCTAAAACTAAACATTTCCAGCTGTATTTCAGAAAATTCAAGTGTATTTCAGAAAACACCAAATCTATTTCAGAAATTGCTAATGAAAATAACATAGGACATTTCTGAAAAACATTTGAAAAACGCTTGGAATTTTCGGTATATTGGCTGGAAATGGTGTAGTTAATTTACTATTAACAGAAAACTGGTATATCCTCAAAAATTTGTATTTTTGGAGATAATACTTACAGTATGAAAATTTGTCCCTTCTGTGCAGAATCTATGAGAATAAGCTTAACTACGTACACCTAATATCGACGCACGCCGTCAATTTACTGTCAAACATTTCTCATGCACATACAATTTGTATGGGAGTAACCGAATTTGAACGGCGTGCGTATGAAGCAAAATCGACTACCAATTTTTGTTTTGAGTGACAGTTGAATCTGAGCATTGTGATTGTTTACAAAAAAATTTGCACTTGCTTTCGATATCCTGTGTGTTAGGTAGGGATTCCACTAGTGCTGGAAGCGATATCGATATAATATCGATTCATCGATGTTTTTGAACTTTTTCGATACATCGATATTTTTTTTCCGATATTCGATATTTTTATCCATGATCATCACTGATAAACGCGGAAAGAAGCTGGTAAAAGGCAGCATTGCTGTTTTGTGGATAATTCCCCAAATTTGGGGATTTTTTTAAATTTGGGTATTTTTTGGGGAGCGCTATAATTTGGGTAATTTTGGGGAATTCGCCTTTTAATAGTTTTATATGAATAATAATACAAAATTTATTATTTATATGAGTTTCTCTTACATTCGCATTGTGTGAGTGTACATGAGTTTTTGCAGAATTTGTTTTATTTTGAATTATCGGTTGTCGTACATGTACAAGCCTGCAAATTTCATAAGCACATTAAAGTAAGAAGTTAGCTAGGAAATAGCCTAAGCAGAATCAATACTTCTCCGTCATGTAGGCATGGGTAACACTGCGCTGCGCCGCGCAATTGCGCTGGCGCCAACCCTGGTGTTATTGCGCTAACTCCGATTTGGAAAATGCGCCAACTCAATGTAGCGCCAACTCAATATAGCGCCAACTCAATGTAGCGCCAACTAGTGCTGGAAAACCATCGATTGAACTATCGATACTATCGATGGGGCCGATGCCATAGCGATTATCGATGGTTTTTTTAACCATCGATAGTATTTTACTTAGTACATAACTCCAACGTCTTTTAAAAAAATTAATCAAAAAAACTGAGATTTATAATTTTCAAGGTACTTGATTGGAATATGTGCTCTGTGAATATGTAAATAAAAGATTAGTGAATAATTTTATGAAAAAACTTGCAAATAAAACGGTTTTTTATTGAGAATTGAGCAATTTAGGTTTTGATTTCGGCTCTTATCCTATTTTGTGGACAACTGTATATGTACAAATGTGTGTATGTAGTATTCTTACTTTGATTTATTTTTTGTATTGAACTTTTTACATAAACTTTGGTTCTTAATTAATTTTATAATGTTTCTAATAAAAGTTTATATTTTTCTTTTAAATATGGGAACGTAAGTACATGCATGCATACATATGTATTTGTATGTGTATTAAATATTTGAGTACCACATTTCCCCTTTAACGGGCCAATTACGTACATATATTAAACCATCGATACTATAGATGGTTGCCTTTAAACCTATCGATGGTCAATCGATGGGACCACTATCGATGGTTTTCCAGCACTAGCGCCAACTCAATGATGCGCTATTGCAATATAACACTGACTCAATTTCGTGCGCTAACACCAGCACCAATATAGCGCTAGTGTAAATTGGCACCACCACAAAGCCAATAACAGCACAGCGTATATGACACCGTCACAATTATGTATGCTAACGCCAATACCGAACCATCGCTAATACGAAAGGGTATTGATATTTTACTTTCACAAATAAAGAAGACAAAATTGGCATTATCTGTGAATAGGAGAGAAAAAGATAATACAAAATAAATTAAATAAAATATTTATTAGCATATAGTATATTTTTGTTACGCATGGTAAATGGTAAGGGGAAATTTCGATATAATGCGCCCGGACCCGGAATCTTTCTTTTTAATAGGGTGGAGCCGACCTATAATGAAGATGCCGAAAAACGAGATGCCAGCATATTTTCACAAATATACGCAAATTATTTTTAAAATTAAATTAAATTGTGGCACAATTATTCTGCCAGCGTGTATGTAAGCAGAATTGCGCCAAAAGAAATAAAACGGGTATAGTAGACAGTAAGAAGCAAAACAAGTGTTATTTATCGATTATTCCATGGCAATTGCGCTAAAGGTGTTATTGCGCCAGAACCGTGCGCGGCGTCACGGTTGGCGCTGGTTTTATTGTATCAGCGCCAAAAAAATTGCGCCATTACCCATGGCTACCGCCATGACGTACGTCGTGTTCGACTGACAGGACGTACGTGACGGAAAGGGTAGCACATAAAATGTGTGTTCGGTGAATGCATGGTAAAATAACTTAGGTAGGCGCACGGGCGAATTCAGAAACTACTTTTTTTATTTCCAAAGGTAGAGTGTAATGTCAAAATCCAAGCGAATTATAATCATGGCCAATAGGAATGAGCGAGTCCCAAGCGAATTCAGATTTTAACCACGGCGAAATATCATTTTGACATTACACTCTACCAATTACAATAACAAAATACATGGGGATTTTCTGAATTCGCCCTACCTGGTATATCTGCCTTGGGTGAATGCACTAAAAGTGTAGGGTAGAACAATATCAGACATTTGTCACAGCAGTTTAATGTAAAGGCGTCAAAAAACGAAAATTAACAAATTTCTAAGAGCAAAATCACATGGAATATCCATTAATATTATAATACTAATATTTAATTTTAAGTTGGTTACAAACCACAGTTCTGCACAGTTTTGTACAAAAACGAGTTATCGAACGCATTTTTCTGCACTAGAGTACTCTAATGCGTTCACCGAACAGATCTTATATAACTGACGTACGGCAAAATAGAAAATTGGCAAAGTATGCCGGATCCGGCGACGGATACGTTGCTAATAGCCCCGACACTTAGCATACGTCAACCCGTCTACGTCGACGTATGTGACTGACAGCTCACGTACTTGACGGAGAGGTCGCCACATAGGAAACGTTGACGGATATACATAAATCAGCTGTTTGATTAACCTTTAACTACAGAGGTGGTTGCAAAAATTTAACTCTTTAGAATATTTTGTAATTTCTCTTTTAAGTTGCATTTTTGAAATTCAGTTTTCAGTAACTTCTCATCTCCTGATAATTATTGACCATTTTGGTTTTATGGAGGAATGTTTTACAAATGAGAAAAAACTCGAAAAGCAAATTGCAAAAAAAGTGAAATTCAACAGTAGCTAAAGGTTAACAATCAAAAGCAATCAACTGATATAGCGACGGATTGACGTATACCAAAACTTGAATGTTGGGCAACTTTGGTACGTTGCGGCGACGGATCCGTCGTACTTGTACCGATGTGCATTTAAATGCCCACAGTTTACTGAGCTGTCAGTCACATACGTCGACGTAGACGGATTGACGTATGCTATGTGACGGGCCTATAATATGCGTTTCACGATCAGAATATACACAGCCTACTCAGCTGTCAGTGTCTTCCTTGTCCGTCAGGACAGAGAAGTTCTGATTCTGTTTAGCCTAAAAAAAAGACAATTTTTATACCTTTCATGAACATTAAGTGGTATAACATTGAGCCAAATATGTTTGTCGAAAGTACCAGAAGTACAGAAATTAGTCCCCCAAAATATATACCGATATTATCAGAATCATGAGCTAGTTCCTCAGTTGTTGTACAGGCATTTGAACAACAACCGAGCCTCAGACAAATTCGATCTTTTCGAATTATTCGATACCCGGGTATCTAGAGCTCTAATATAAAGGTAGATATATCGATAATATCGATGTTTTTTCTCAAAAATATCGATACTCGTAAACATCGATGTTTTTCCAGCACTAGATTCCACAAAATAAAAAGATTTTTTCGGATTTGATTTTGATGGATACGAAAAATTTGCGTGCGTGCGTTAATTGACGGCTTGCGTTTTTATTAGGTACGGTGTACGTACATATGTACATTAGACCGCAGCAACCCTACCAAAGGGTTATTTTGACCCCTTATTTTAGAAAGCTATCAGAAATAGTATTTTTAACCCATTTTCTACCGCTGTTGCGAAAACACAACAGCAACTTTGAGCATATGTAGATGGCGTAAAATTATTTTTTTTTTAAGTTTACTGCACATAATGACATAATGACAATTTTCTCCATCGTTTCTGTTTGGAGTTATTGCAGGTAACACAAAGGTACCAAAAATAATGCTTTTTTCGAGGCCATTAAAAGCACTAAGAAAATATATAAATATTTTTTTTATTTGTTTCTTATAGACAAAATATCAAATTACTATTTTATATTACAATCTTTTGGCAAAACAGATGGCATATAGTGAAATTGGGTTGTTGAAAACGGTGTTGCGAAAACACAACGTATTGCAGACACAAATTTTCTGTTGCCAATTATTCAAACAAAATGCACGGTTGATGTGTCAAACGAACGTTTGACTTTTGCAGGTTTTGCCACAAACACGCGAGGAACGTGATACTTGCAATACTGCGGTTCTGATTGCCGTCGCGAACGTACCCTAAACAGCTGATGCGCTGTTTTCACAATTTGATGTTTAGGTTAGGTTGTAATTGAAATCTTTGAAATTGAAAATGAATGTAAATAACTGAATTAGGAAGACGAAAATCTACTTTGGATATTCCACAACATCGTCAAGATTCCTTTTTGCGCTAATTTATTTAGTATGCAATTAGAAATTTGCGATTAAAATGTTTGCATATTTCCAATTGAAATTTTTGTGATCATATGTTTTTGACGCTTCTATTTTTTTTAAAGCTGGAAGTAGTTGCAAGTGAAAATAGGTCCGTTCGGCGGCTGCAAATTGCAGCAATTTGCAAACAAAGAAAAATATGTCTTGCTCTCCGAAAGAGAGAAACTTATGCAAATTTACTGGCATTTCAACGAACAGAACTTTGTCAAAATTTGCAGCGGGTCGGCTTTCCATTATTCCAGCACGCCCTGAGAAAAATGACTTATGCGGGGCGGTAGGGAGGCTCTCACAGATCTCAAAACTGAAAACCAAACTTGCCGGAGGCTTATAGTTCCCGAGATATTCCTTCTTAAAGTTGTGAAAATACTACGCAGGACATCACCGTGGCGGTAGCCACGGTTGGGGCACACGTCCGGACGGATGGCGTAGCCCAGGGTTATTTTTTATAAGCGCGGCCGAAGGCCGCTAACGCAGAGAAGTATTCTTTTGCGAAATTTTCGCTAAACTGCATGTGAGGTGAAATTTGTATGTGAACTTTAACAGCAAATATCTCGGGAACTATAGGCCTTCGGTAGGTGGGGTCTTCAGTTTTGTAATCTGGGGGCCCCCTCTACCCTCCTAAAAAAAACCATTTTATTCTAGCCGTGGGGGACTCGTCTAAATTTTTACCTATCTCGGAAACCATAAGCCTCCGGCAAGTTTGGTTTTCAGATTTGGGATCTGTGATAGCTCCTCTACACCCCTGTAGGGCGTGCTGGAATAATGGAAAAATTTCCCGGGAAAGCTAAATGTGCAGTGTCCTATGTTCTACACAAAAGCACTGTGGATTGATCCAGGAATAAATCCAGAAAAGGAATTCTGCCGGCTGAGGGTTATCTTTTTAACGTGCGGCCCAAGACCGTCAACGCAAAAAGGTATTTCCTCGGTAATAGTGCGCAGTTTTGGTGTTTTGTTTGGTGGATTTTACAACTTTACCAACAAATATCTCATAAACTATAAGTTTCCGGCAGGTTTTTATTTCTGTTATAACATCTGTGAAAAAGTTATTTTTTCGGGGCGTGCGACATTAATGGACAATTTTCCCATTTAAGTAGTATACTACCTCCTATTTGCGATTCAACAACGCAGAATCCCGAGAGTGCAGACGATGATCCCACTGCGCTGTCATTAACACGTTTCCTTTTAGCTGGTACCTTATTAAACAAATTAAATCATTTAAATCATATATATAGTACTTCTATATTGATAATATCCCTGCTAGAATTGTGTGACCGAAAGTACTAACACTATTACAAAAATATAATATTACCAACACATTTGTACTCGTATGTGTTCTAGCCAAGTTCAAAACCAATGAGATAGATAAGGATAAAATGGAATTTGAAAATACACATACGGGAACGTGCTGAATGAAAAGGTCACAAAAGTTCCCGATGCCCTTAAGAATGTGATAGGAAATATCCCAAAACTTTCGGTCATGCCCGCCGGTCATATGACCGGTCAAATGACTTGCACAGTTCTTGCAGGGATTCTATCTGTGCAATGTGTATGAATTCATCCAAAAATTTTGTGCAACTGGAAGTTCTGCGCATGCGCCTCAATTACATTTAATGTCAACTATGAATATGTGTGACAAATACATTCAATTGAGTTCAGAGGCGTTTGAAAAAAAATTGAAAGGCATCATTGTGTTCTAAGGGACTTATACCCCTTTGATTTTAGTTCTTTAATCTATACTAATTATATAAAATTGATTGTATGGAAAATGTATGTAACGCGATAACTCAAAAAGTACTGGACCGATTTTAATAATTCTTCTTTTAAAATGCCACAAATGGTAAATTCTCGACAACCATGTACTTTTTTTTTGCACATTTCTGAGACTTTAATACCTTTTTTCTGGTTTTAAATTTCGAAAAACTAAAAAAAGCGCAAGCATAGACAGATTCGTTGGGTCATTTGCCGTGTTCAGTGGAGGCGTCGCAGTCGTGCCAGGCAGAGCAGCGCAGGCGACTCCTGTTTGTTTTTGCACAGTTTGTTCTTTGTCTCGGTGGCAAGCAAAAACCTGTTTATGCATGCATACTATGTTGTAAATCAAGAACGCCTGCACCTACACCTGCGATATTGGTATCAAATGAGGGGTGTTGAGCAGGACTTCAACATAGAGTTATTTTCATTGTGATGCCTAGACATCCTCCCCAGTCTGGGTAAGAATGTGGACCCAGATGACCCCGGAATGTTTTTGAACGATATTGGTATGGAATTAAAGGTATTAAGCAGGGCTTTAATACATACCTATTTTCATTGTGATTTCCATGCCGGGTCTCCTGATATGGGTCAAAAGGTGGATCTGGATGACGTCGGGATGTGACTGAGCGATATTGGTATCGAATGAAAGGTCTTGATCTGGACTTCAATATAGAGCTATTTTAATAGTGATGCCTAGGCCGGGTCTCCAGATAAGGGTCAACAGGTGGACCGGATGACCCTCGAATATTTCTGAGCGATATTGCTACCAAATGAAAGGTCTTGATGAGGACTTCGACGTAGAATTATGTTATTTGTGATGCCTGGACCGGGTCCCCAAATATGGGTCAAAATGTGACCCCGGATTAAACCGGAATGTTTCGGAGCAATATTGGTATGAAATAAAAGGTTTTGAACAAGGCTTTTACATGGAGTTCTGTTCATAATGATTCCTAGACCGGATCCCCAGATATGGGTCAAAATGCGGACCCGGATGTTTTTGAGCGATATTGGTATCAAATGAAAAGTGTTGGGAACGGCTTCAACATAGAGTTGTAGTGATGGATAGACAAGGTCATCAAGTGACTTGGCTTGACTTGACTTGATTTGACTTGACCTGACTTGGCTTGGTTTGGCTTGACTTGACTTGTCTTGACTTGACTTGAATTGACTTGAGTTGATTTGACTTGACTTGAATTGACTTGAGTTGACTTGACTATTATTCCTCATTGCGAAGCAACGGGTATTTGCTAGTTTGTTTATAATTAATATAAGAATTTTGACACATTTATTTTAAGATGCAAACTTTTGTGAATTTTTTTTAATGAAAATTAGTGGAAATGTTCTAGAAAAATCTATTTTCTATGCACTCATATTTTTATGAATCGCGGCGGAAAGCGTTTCATGTTAAAATCCTGTGGTCCGATCCATGGGCATTATATGAAAAAGTCGAATTCTGCCGTTTGAGGGTTATGTTTGTAAAGTATGTACGTTCGAATGCCGCCAACGCGGTGAGTACTGCGAATTTCTAAACTGAATAACAGGACAATTTAGACGACGAACTTTTGGACACAGCAACATATGAGGACCAAAGTTCAGACTACGTTACTCTCCAAACCGACCTCAACAGGGGACCACAGGTAATAACATAAGACGGATGGAAGAAAGGACTACGAACCAATCGCTATATGTTCCACATATTTACAGGCGGATAAAAGGTGGACGGGTGGGAGCTGCAGTGTTTCGTCCGTAGCTTGGGTTTAAAAAATCCATTTTAGTCCCGGACTACTGCAGTATCTTTCAGGCATTGATACGTACATGCGATTCCTAGTGTAATCGCTTTTTTGGAAATGGTTGCTGCAGATTCGAATGTTTTTAACAACGTCGTCAGGCATCAGACCGCACGCATGCATCCATTGTTTGCAAATGGTTTCGTCTTTTGGAAATCTATTTATATATGTATATATATATTTATATAACCAATAATGCACTCAAAACGAAATACGTATGTAAAGCTATTTTATTTATTTTATCCCTTTCATTATCACAAATATAGCGCCGCTTCGACATTTTTTAATTTTTTAATACGAGAATCAAATAATAAATATGTAAATTCCCTATAATCTTTTTTTATGTGCCGTCACTGCGGTTTATTTTGAATTCATATGTCATTTTTTAAATTTGATTGCTCGGTTTTCTCTTTCTTTTTTTATATGTCTGTACTGTAATGTTGGCTGATGGAACCCGTAGGTATTACGAATATAGGAGTACTATATATATGATTTAAATAAACTTTATAAATTAAAATAATATAATTTTCTCACTTCATTTTCTATTGAGTCACATATCGACGACTGAGAATAAGATCGCCCTATTTCAAAAATTGTGTCAAAAACGCCCTATTTGAAAAATTGTTTCAATAATATAATATATTATATTCCCGATTTTCATAGTTTTTTGACCTGAAATCACTTTCGAATTTTTTTTTAATTGCAACCATATGATCGCAAATCATATGTTTTTTCAGTCTACTGAAAACTGCAACAAATTTTGTCAGTAAAACTTTGCAGCTTTCTCCGTCAATGAACTGTCAAAATTAAGCTCTCTTCTGCAAATTTTGACTGAGTTTTTGCCTCAAAAAACGCGATTTTGCAGTTTTTTCTGCAATTTGCAGCAATCTGCTGCCGCCGAACGGTCCTAATTTTACGTGCAACTATTTTCAACTCTCTCGAAGTCTTACTCTCCCAATTTGGCTCTCTTTTGCAAATTTTTTGGGTTATTGAACATAAAATTCGTAACTATTTGTAAAAGCAATTAAAAACTTTGAGTTATTGAACAAAGCTAATAACAAGCATTGCCTGTACAAAAGCTTTGCTTGTTAATAGCTTTAGAACTTTGTACAAAACAAAACACACAATCGCACCAACATACTAGGTAGCAAAGACAGAGTGTCATTAAGCTACTGTTGTTGGTATGTGGATTGTAATATAAGGAAAATTTAAATTTAAGCGAAACAAAGCTGACGGCGGTGGTAGCTCAATGGGATAGACATTGGACTACCAATCGAAACGACCTAAGTTTGATTCTCGGTTGAGGCCGCTGGAAGAAGTCTGATGAGGGGATGTGGTGGTCTCTAAAATGGATCCATAACTTCTACTAAACAATTTTTCAATTTTTCTTAATTATAAACTGGCCAATAGCTCATATAAAATTCACATAAAATAATTCTTAGAATTAAAACGGCCATGTAAAAACAAACGAAAAATTATTATATTTGTTAGATTGCTGAAAATGCTTATTGAAATGTATGCTCAATTTGCAAATTAATAAGTATGTATTGTTTACAATTATAGCCGCTGCGGTGTATGGGGTAGAGGCGGTGGCCTGCCATACCAGAGGTCTCTCTCACAAAAAATGCATTCGAAGTTCGGACCGGCATAAAATTATAGGAGCACGCCTCGAATTGGGAGAGAAGCTCAGCCATAAAACTTTTTATAGTTATATCCGCGCCAGTGTATTATATTGTTTACAATTGTATTCATTTATATATCGTCGTACCATACGAAAACTAACATACGTTTTTTGTGACTGACGAAAAGAAACATGTTCGACTTTTGGCCGACGAAAAATAACAAAATCGACTTTTGGCTGACGAAAACTATCAATTTCGTTTAAACAACAACAATTTTAATGTAAAAACAGTATACAATTACTGATACTTTTCGTCAGCCTAAACTCGATTTTGTTACTTTTCATCGGCCAAACGTCAAATGTTCTACTTTTCGTACAGAATTTTTTTATTGATAGCTTTCGCTAGAAATTTTAAATATGTTAGTTTTCGTATGGTACGACGATATGTACATGCAAAAGAATATACACATTCCTCTTGTTTGAACACATGCGGGAATATTGATACTTAGTGGCTATCATAAAACAGCACACGTTGGACATTATTGGTGTACACAGCATATACTTGGTGTTAAGCAAGCGCTATCACGAAATATTTCGTTTCAGTCTGTCCGTCATACAGAATATTGAGAGACCAACCACCCCCCATAGCAGAAGAAGAATTGGAGCTACCGAGAGAAACACGCGTCACCTTGCGCAACTACGATCAGGCTTTTGCAGCCGCCTGAACTCATATAGGGCCATAATCGATCCTGAAATACCTAATACATGTCCGGCATGTAGAGAGACGCCGCATGACACACAGCATCTCTTCTCATGTCCACTCAAACCTACTCACCTAACCCCTCTGTCCCTATGGACTAGACCAAAAAACACTGCCTCATTCCTGGGCCTCCCGTTAAGTGAGCCTGACGACGATCTATGAACCATTTCGTGCCGGCTAAGCAGGGCTTAGTACTGCTATAACAACAACAACGTAATATTTTCCAGCCGATCAAAAGAGTCTTTCATTTAATGAATAATAATCGCATCGATTCTTCAGACAGATTTGCTAAAGTTCGCCCCCTAATTGACACGTTGAACATTAATGTATGCAGTTTGGTTTCCTTCACCTATTACTGTCCATTGATGAGCAAAAGATACCACATTCTGGTCGGCACTCATGTAGAACGTAACAACCCAATGAGATTCGGGTTTAAATATTGGCCTCTTTGTTCCCACTGTGGTTATTTATGTATATGCTGTTGTACCCTAGGAGGATCGTCTGCACTATATGAAAAGAATGTGGGCTTAGATGCTTCTGTCGGCATTTTCTCTCTCAATCTTGTTTCGACACGGAAACCAGTGCCGAAACTCGCCAATTTCCATGCAAATTTCTGAGAGCGAGTGAAGATTGAAACACTGTTTCATTCTGAATCATCTTGCCAACCTCGATGATATCGATGTCTTCTCTAATTTTGTATCGAAAATCTATCGAAATCTCACACAGACCAAAACAAAGACGTTAAAATAAGCAAACATACAAACATTTAAGAAGAACAAGAAAGAGAAATGTCCAACTGAATCACGATTAGCCACGTGGAGACGGGTTATTGAGCGAGATGTTTTGCTACATGTTTTGTTGGTGAAACAAGTTATGTGGAGACGGGCTTTAAGTGAGTTCGCAAAAAAAAAAATTATACTACACCTTTTTCAGTTTAAATTCAGAAAAATTGAATTAAAATATTAATTAAATATTAAATTAAAATAAAAATTTCGTGCTAAGCACTAAAAACTCTTTCAAGTAAAATTGTTAACGTTGTTGGTATATAAAAAATACATACCAACAACAAATGTTCATTGCGAACTGCCAACAAAAAATTCAGCACGTTTGGGTAGAATATATGCAAAAGCATATACACACTAACGTTAAATGTTGAAAATGAAAAAGGCAAAAGTGGTGAAAATCCAACAGCTTGCACAGAGTCTCAATGGCCGAGTGTGTTAAGCATTGGGTCATTGCGGCTGAAGATGGAATGGACTCGGGTTCAATCCCCGGTGAATCCTCTTCCACTTCCGAAAAGAGTGCTGATGATCGAAAATGGTTTTTCGTGAAATAGCTATACACTCAACCTTCGCTGTAAATAGTTGTTGAATTTTTTTCCACTTACCCCAACAATTAAAAATTGAATTAAAATAAAAATTTCGTGCTAAGCACTAAAAACTCTTTCAAGTAAAATTGTTAACGTTGTTGGTATATAAAAAATACATACCAACAACAAATGTTCATTGCGAACTGCCAACAAAAAATTCAGCACGTTTGGGTAGAATATATGCAAAAGCATATACACACTAACGTTAAATGTTGAAAATGAAAAAGGCAAAAGTGGTGAAAATCCAACAGCTTGCACAGAGTCTCAATGGCCGAGTGTGTTAAGCATTGGGTCATTGCGGCTGAAGATGGAATGGACTCGGGTTCAATCCCCGGTGAATCCTCTTCCACTTCCGAAAAGAGTGCTGATGATCGAAAATGGTTTTTCGTGAAATAGCTATACACTCAACCTTCGCTGTAAATAGTTGTTGAATTTTTTTCCACTTACCCCAACAATTAAATTCAGAAAGTTCCAATTGATATTCAGAAAATTACAATTGAAATTCAGAATTTCCATTTGAAATTCAGAAAATTACAATTGAAATTCAGAACTTCCATTTGAAATTCAGAAAATTCCATTTGAAATTCAGAAAATTACAATTGAAATTCGGAAAGTTACATTTGAAATTCAGAAAATTACATTTGAAATTCAGAAAGTTACATTTAAAATTCAGAAAATAACAATTGAAATTCAGAAAGCTTCTTGAGTACTGTGAGGAGGTTTCTGAATTTCAAATGTAATTTTCCGAATTTCAAATGGAATTTTCTGAATTTCAAATGTAATTTTCTGAATTTCAATTGTAATTTTCTGAATTTCAAATGCAATTTTCTGAATTTCAAATGGAATTTCTGAATTTCAATTGTAACTTTCTGAATTTCAAATGGAAATTCTGAATTTTAATTGTAATTTTCTGAATTTCAAATGGAAATTCTGAATATCAATTGGAACTTTCTGAATTTCAACTGAAAAAGGTGTAGTATTCTGTAAGCTGTCTCAAGTCACTAATAGAGACTTTTGGAGACTTTTTCGTGGTGATTGATTTTGAGACAATTTGGTATTCTGTAAGCATGCTCACGTCTCAAGTCTCAAAAAATACGTCACTAATTAGTGACCTGGTGGCGAGGTCACAAAATAAACAAAACATTGAGGTGAACTAAATAAAGCGTCAAAATTTATAAAAACTTACAACTTGTTTGCTCTTTGCTTGTTCGCTTGCTAACTTCTGTAATAAAACAAGTTTATTTGTATGGAATTAGCAAAATAATAAAATTTTGCTGGTTTTGCTAACTTACTTTTTTCCGCCATTTCGATCAAGTGTAAATAGTGATGTGACACGATATTTATCGATATTTCAATGTTTTACGTTACATGACTTTTTTTGCGAATCGGTTCAGATAAAACACTCATAAAACATTATATTCATAACTATTTTTATAAGTGATAAGTAGTAATGATACGCTTTATTTTTTTAATGCAATATATTGCTCATAAATTCATTTCCAAAACCTATTTTCGTATGTAATCGATAAGTGAGTATTCGTTAAATTATTTTGTTATCTCAAACAGTCACAGGACATTTTCACCAGTCTTTGGTGAAATTTTTAGTGACTGTGGCTTACAGAATACCAAAAATGGCTCAAGTCACTAAAAATGTCTCATGTCTCAAATCTCAAATATTGTGACTTGAGATGAGACGGAGTTACAGAATTCGCCTATTAGAGTAATTATCTAGAGGTGACGTAGTGAAAATTCCTAGCAAGAATGGAATGGCTGGAAGTCGAATTCAAAACGAACGGAAAATACATCGGATAACTAAGGTTCCGTGTTTTGCGGGAAAATTATCCAAGTTCTGAGATTTTTCCATATTTATTACCGGAAGTGAGACTTGAAAACAGATAAGTTTTCTAATTATTAACAAAACTGAATATGTATAAGACAATAACAGCGTATATCGCTAGCTTAGAGTGCCAAGTGGCTAAGTACACTTTTATGAAAAATTATATTATTAACACGCTTGCAAAAGCGTGTATGTATATTCATGCACGAAATAGAAGTTTTCAGTGTGAGATTTGCTTATATTATGTAGAACGCTAGAAAAATTAAATACGCACCACGCTAAGCGGTATTGAATTTCTGTAACTGAATTATCAATGTTTTCGACTGAGTGACGTCAATCGATAGATTCTAAATTGCTCTTTAGGTGGTGACAAAGTGTGGAACGTATTAATGTGACGTCATTTTCATCGACAAGATAAGATTGATAAAGGGTGTCGCACGGGGGTCAAAGTTCAGATTACTATATGAAGATTCAAAAAATTTATTTTAATTTTTTTTAATATAATACCCAAATTCGACACTTCTGCACTTAAATATACCGCAAATAAATTTTGGTCCCGATCGGAGATTGATACGGGTTTCGCACAGGGTTCAAAGTTCAGATAACTATATGGCATCCGTGCGACACCCCTTAACCGTCTCCGATCAGGGCCAACATTTATAATTGGTACCTTTGAGTACAAGGCTAACGACTTTGGCTATTAGATATTAAAAAATGTAGTTTAATTGTTTGGTCTTTATATGGTAATCTGAACTTTGACCCCTCTGCGACACCCCTTAACCGCCACCGATCGAGACCAAAATTTGCATTTGGTATTTCTGAACACAGGACAATCCATTTGGGGCATTAGATATGCAAAAATTCATTAAATCAAATTATCTTGAATTTTTGAATATCCTAGTTTTCTGAACTTTGGCCCCTGTGTTACATCCCTTAATCCTTTCCGATCGCGACAAAAATTTTTATATGGTATCTTATAGCGTTTTCGATTCTGAACAAAAATGCTGCATTATTACAAGGCAACATTAGATATCAACATGCCCTAAAATAATGTTGCACTTATCATGTGATCTATGCAACAAATATAATGCAACCCCTTGGTTATCTTAAGGGCAGAAAATGCCGCCCTGTGGCAGAATCGAAAACGCCATCAGACTATATTATAGTGTTTGATTTTCCTATGCACGCGTGCGGGAGCCTTTTATAGCTTTCACACCGACAGCCTCACACCGACGAGTAAAAGCACTTCGTTCACGGACAGAAATTTTGCAAATTTCTGTTCAGTCGGCATTGAGCTGTTGAGCTAGCAGGTTGTGTTAGTGCTGGAAAAACATCGATGTTTACGAGTATCGATATTTTCGATATTTTTGAGAAAAAACATCGATATTATCGATATATCGACCTTTATATTAGAGCTCTAGATACCCGGGTATCGAACAATTCGAAAAGATCGAATTTGTCTGAGGCTCGTTTGTTGTTCAAATGCCCGTACAAACATTCGAGCATTCGAGCTTACAGACAAAAAAATTTGTATCAGGAAAACAAGAATAAAAAAAATATGTACATATCGACGGCTGAGAATAAGATCGCCCTATTGTAAGGTAACCCTGTGTAGATACAACCCTGTACGTATTTGACTCTATTACAAATAATGCAGATATTAGGGACATTTCAGTTATTACATCTGGGTCTGGGTTAAGATAAATTTTTACTGAAACAATCGGGCTCATAATGAAAATTGGCTGCACTTGAAAAGAACTAAAAAGAAGAAGAAACATATACAACATATACCCAGCAGTAAAAATCTGAAATGAATCCTTTATGAATCACTGATGAAATTCATCATGAGAAGGCATCAGTGAATGCTTTCATATAAAGGCTGCTGAATTTTTTCAAATAAATGGTTTGCTTTCCTCATGCCTATATGACTCCGTTCGGAGCCGGCATAAAACTGTCCAATGGTAGGAAAAACAAAAGGAGCACACCTCGAATTGGGAGAGAAGCTCGGCCATAAAACTCGTCAGAGTTATAATAGCGCAAAAACAATTCTTCTGTACGTTGAAAAGAGACAAATACTCCCTCAAAAACAATTTGATTGACTTTAAACTTCAAACTAAATGAAAATAACTATTTCAAAAATTATTTTTTTGGAAATTTGAATTTAAATTACAGAAATAAATTATGAAACTCAAATGGCGGGATAGCTATGTATTCCATGTTATAAGGAGAAGCCAGTGCGCAGTATAATTTTTCTTCCGGACTTCTTCTTTCCCCTTACGGCCAAAGTAGAAGCTTACAAGAGGCAAATTTGAAATTTGTATTTCCATATATTTTTTATTTTAAATATAATTTGTTTTATAGGTGTCAAATTGAAAAATTTGTCAGAAAAGCTGCCAAATGTTAAAAAACCTACCGAAATACAAGCTGGCTCATGGGTTTTTAACCGCCTAGATGATATTTCGTTTGGTTTTTTCAATATAGCTTGCACGCTTGCACCAACGCAAAACGATAGTGATGAATATTCAACAAAGAATGATCATTTAGCAGTGAAACAAATTTACTGCAGGGTATATGTATATATATGTATACATACACAAATGTCACTTTTCAGTTCTGCCAAATCAAAAAAGCACTGTGCTGCCAAATCAGCACGGAAAAAACAAATCGAACAGGGCGGATCAGAAATTGAACCAGCAATTTATCTGGTTTAATCGAGCTGAAATCTTTGTTGTTGCATTTACATGCAAAAATTTTTATCTGGGTTAGGATCACCGTATGTGAAACACGGCTATTGAATTCGCCGCAAGAACGGCAGCTAATGCTAAGTTAGAGATAGATAAGTTGTAGATAAAAAATGAAGTTAAGCTCTACTGCAGAGAGCTTTAAAATAAAGATGACAGAATTGTATGAGTGGTTGAAACGAACGGTCGTGTACTTTTATTTACGTTCGGAATAAGGAGAATGTTCTCGCGCAATACAATAATGAAAGTACTTTATATGGCGATCCTGCCACGTTTTGTGGCCATAAAAACCACAAGGAGTGAAAAGCCTCCAAACAAAAAAAGAATTTAAATAAAATTCAAAAATTTGCGTGAAGCAAATAAAGCTATGAAGTGCTTTTAATTTTATTTTATTTTTCGCGTGCGTGACTGGTTGCACACTCAAAAAAAAAACCATAAAATTTATTAAAAATCCAAAAAAAAATATATAAAAATTTACTAAAATGCAAAAAAAAACTATAAAAGTACTACAAATCAAAAAAAAGTTATAAACATTTTCAAAAATCCAAAAAAATATCAAAATTTACAAAAATACAAAAAAAAAATTTAATTAAAACCCAAAAAGCATCAAAATGTGTGGTCCAAATTAAACGAAAAGCCTCAACAGAAATCATCAAAAAAGTCAAGTGTAACTTTACACAGAAATATACACATTTAAAAAAAAGAAGGCAATTTTCGTGTGGGAAAACATACAAAAAAAAAAAAAAAAAAAAAAGTTAAGAACTGAAATGAACTATTACATAAAACTTTACAATTTATATTTACAACAAAAACCAAACAAAAAGTTGACAGATTAAAACATTAACCAGCAGTGCGCAGTGGTGAAGCAGTGGTAAAAAACGTGGCTAAAACGCTACAACAATGAACAGTGGTAAAAAACGTGGTTAAAATGCAACAACAAATACATATATACATATGTATATATTTATGTTCATAGGTGGCTTTGGAAAACTGAGTGCTAAAAGTTGTGGTACGAAAAACTCATATCGAAATTGTCCAAAGAAATAATAACTGTGCAAAATAGAAAAACTGTACCAAAAACTACCAAAATTGTACCGAAATCTATTGCAAAGCCCAAGAACCACCTAAGTGCATAAATTGAGTATATGAAAACTTTGGTCAAAACTGTACTAAACCACAAAGTGAAAAGGAAAAAACTTGTTACTAAAAGAAAAACGGTACAAAACCGTACAAAATAACGCCACAAAAAGTTCTACAGTTATCTAAACGGCTTAATAAAACCACGCCACCACTCGCACACATTAAAACATGCAAAACCAAAACGGAAGAGCGAAAGAGAAGACAACAACACTGCAGATACCATAAACCGAGAGACCAACCACCACCATATCGTATCATCAGGCGAGAACAACCTGGAAACGGTACAACTACATAAAATAGGTACATGTTATGTATCACATTATACTACTTTAATCGCGATATACTAGGTACATAGGTATACATGTTTTGCACATGTAAATTTTCATTTTGTATACGTATATAACCATAATTATATTTTTCATACAAACATATGTATAACAAACTCTCATATTAAATTTTTATATACAATTTATATACCAACAACCAGTCATTGCATAAGCTTATTATATAAACCCTTTCGAAAAAAAAATATTTTTCTATCTTACTTCAAAACAAATGAAATGAAATTTAATACATTACAAAATATTATATTCTGACTTAAGCTATTTTTGAGAATTGCATATTCAATACAAAAAAAATTCATTAAAAGCTTTTCTTCATACAATACATAAAGAACAGTATGCAGGTGTTCTTTCTTTATTACTTTGGAATTGATGGAATGTTTACAGCGATACATTTTTGCATAGCTATTTCGTTTGCATGAAAACCCTAAAAGCTCGCAAAAACACTTATTAAAATTTTATACAATTTTGATACTTTTTTTTAAATATATTATATACTGTTGGAACACAGTGCCAACGAAGTTTCGTGAATACAGATTAATATCAAATTGCAAATTATGCTTTTCTTACCTAACAGCGAATTTAATTAACAGTGCCAATATTATATACTTTTCACAAAATTCGCAAGTTACGCTCTTTTGGAATCACCGCTGCTAACATTTAATACATATACATACATATGTACATAGGATCAGTTTTGTGAATGTGTTACATATGTACAGATAAAAGCTGCAGTTACTCTCTTACCATTATGAGCTTTTTCAAAACGCGTCGTTTATTTACAGTGACTACAAAAAATTTTCGCCCAATCATTTTTACTACGTATATTTATACATTACAGCATATTTAAAGTTTATTGGAATTTCTTAGTACTGAAAGCTTACAGTGTGTACAAAAATTTTTCGAATATAACAAATTGCATCGTTTAAAATTACTTATACAAATTTTCGCAAGTAATCGCGTTATAAATACTCCCAATACTAAATGAATCTCGCGTACAGTGCCTACAAAAATTTTCGGATTTAAATATTTCTTTTTAAATATTTTAAAACAAAAACTAGTCAACCAATTTTGCCAGTGCCTACGAATGTTTTGAATGCCATTTAACTCACAGTGCCTTGATAAATTGTTTTTTGTCAAACCAACGCAATTTTAGCAAATATAACATAATTAAAAAAAAAAAAAAAACATTTTAACAATTTTTTTTTGTAACGCTCGATAGCCTAGTGTTGCTATATACCTAGATGTCAGACCCTGAAAAGGATTTCGAAGATACGAGCTCAGTAGAAAATTTAGATACCTATAACTCTACAGCGAGAGATAATTTATCCTTAGACACCGATTTGCACGGATTTAGCGACCAATCGGGTGATTCAGACAGTTCAAGCGACACAATTTTAATTCCAAATAATAGCGATACAAATATAAATATGGCAACACCGGAGCAGAAAAGGGCAGCTATTACCCTGCCAGAAAGTGCTGACCGGTTATCGATAAAAATTCTGTTATCACTAACACATAGAAGCAATTCCACTTCCATATTTCCGAGAGTGAAAGAGTAGAAATTAATTTTTTTTTAATGTTGTCTACTGCTTTTCCTTTTTACACTCGTTGAGTGCATAGGAATGCACGGCATTCGTGCTACATGCCGCCATTGTGTTGCGAAAGTAAGTTCTTGAAATTTATTGACTTCAGAATTTCTTAAAATATAGTGCATTTTTTCAGTATTTTAATATGGAGAAGTATATTGCAGCGCGCTGGGCAAAGCACATCGACGCGTAACAGGAACAACAACGAGTGCAGTGACAACACAAGGCTTTAAAGTTAGTGTGGAATATCAGCAAAATTTGTATCGCTTCCCACAAAAGCGGCTTTTTGCGTACAGCATTGGATGTGGGGAGATGGCGCCAGGCCCGGAATTTTTGGGAAAGTTATAATTTATTATTATATCTTAAAATGAATATAAAATTATATAAAATGAGACTAACATAAATTTTTGTTGATTAAATAATTGAGCTGGTAAAGTAAGTATTAGCCGTGTTTCACATACGGTGATCCTAACCCAGATAAAAATTTTTGCATGTAAATGCAACAACAAAGATTTCAGCTCGATTAAACCAGATAAATTGCTGGTTCAATTTTTGATCCGCCCTGTTCGATTTGTTTTTTCCGTGCTGATTTGGCAGCACAGTGCTTTTTTGATTTGGCAGAACTGAAAAGTGACATTTGTGTATGTATACATATATATAGATATACCCTGCAGTAAATTTGTTTCACTGCTAAATGATCATTGATGATTCTTTGTTGAATATTCATCACTATCGTTTTGCGTTGGTGCAAGCGAGCAAGCTATATTGAAAAAACCAAACGAATACCATCTAGGCGGTTAAAAACCAACGAGCCAGCTTGTATTTCGGTAGGTTTTTTGACATTCGGCAGCTTTTCTGACAAAGTTTTCAATTTGACAACTATAAAACAAATTATATTTAAAATAAAAAATATATGGAAATACAAATTTCAAATTTGCCTCTTGTAAGCTTCTGCTTTGGCCGTAAGGGGAAAGAACAAGTCCGGAAGAAAAGTTATACTGCGCACTGGCTTCTCCTTCTAACATGGAATACATAGCTATCCCGCCATTTGAGTTTCATAATTTATTTCAGTAATTTAAATTCAAATTTCCAAAAGATAATTTTTGAAATCGTTATTTTCATTTAGTTTGAAGTTTAAAGTCAATCAAATTGTTTTTGAGGGAGTATTTGTCTCTTTTCAATGTACAGAGGAATTGTTTTTGCGCTATTATAACTTTGACGAATTTTATGGCCGAGCTTCTCTCCCAATTCGAGGTGTGCTCCTTTTGTTTTTCCTACCATTGGACAGTTTTATGCCGGCTCCGAACGGAGTCATATAGGCATGAGGAAAGCAAACCATTTATTTGAAAAAATTCAACAGCCTTTATATGAAAGTATTCACTGATGCCTCCTCATGATAAATTTCATCAGTGATTCATAAAGGATTCATTTCAGATTTTTACTGCTGGGTATATGTTGTATATGTTTCTTCTTCTTTTTAGTTTTTTTCAAGTGCAGCCAATTTTCATTATGAGCCGGATTGTTTCAGTAAAAATTTATCTTAACCCAGACCCAGATGTAATAACTGAAATGCCCCTATTGGTTATCATTATACTGGTCAGAACATGGACATTATATTGGTCAGATGACTGTCATTATTACGGTCAGATGATAGTCATTATACTGGTCAGATGATTGTCATTATTCCGGTCAGATAATGGTCATTATACTGGTCAGATGATGCTCATTATTCCGGTCAGCTGACCGGTCATATGCCTGTCAGCAATGACGGGTGTAAGCGAGACAACTATATAGTATGTATACTTTAGTCAAGGGCAAAACCAATGAGATAGAATAGGATAGAAAGGAATTTGAAAGTACACAGATGGGAACACGAGGAATGAAACGGTCAGAAAAGTTACCGATGCCCTTAATATTCTGATGGGAAGTATCCCAAAACTTTTGGTCAGACCTCCCAGTCATTTGACCGGCCAACTGACTTGGAGCAGTTTTGCAGGGTAGTTTGTGGGCTACAATGATGCGAGAAAATTATAGCGGCGATCCGCTATCGCTTCCATCATTCATTGACAAAATAAACTTAATCGAAGAGCTTGCAGATAATTCACTAACGTCAACACTAATAGCTTTTCTTAAGTCAAAGCTTGAAGGTAAAGCGCGCGAATCCCTACCTACAGAAGTCACCCCTGCTAGAATTGTGTGACCGAAAGTACTAACACTATTACAAAAATATAATTTTACCAACGCATTTGCACTCGTATGTGTTTCTAGCCAAGTTCAAAATGAGATATATAAGGATAAAATGGAATTTGAAAATACACATATGGGAACGTGATGAATGAAATGGTCAAAAAAGTTCCCGATGCCCTGAAGAATGTGATAGGAAATATCCCAAAACTTTTGGTCATGCCTGCCGGTCATATGACCGGTCAAATGACCTGCACAGTTCTTGCAGGGTACAGCCGCTCAAATAAAAGAAGCACTAGCTAGAAAAATAAAGCCTGACAACTCGAAAGTTGTCGCGGGAAAAATCGCAGCATTAAGAATCACTAATAATAATTACGCGGAATTTTCAAAACAGGTAGAGGAATTGTCAGATTCGTTGGAGCGCTCTCTTATCATTGAAGGTATGACGCAAGCAAAAGCACATGAAATGGCTGTGGAACAAACAGTTAAGAGTTTGTAGATTAAATAGTAGGTCGGATATGGTAAAATCAATTTTAGCTTCGTCAACCTTCACTGATTCGAAAGACGTTGTTGCGAAAATGGTAATAGAAAAAGACAATGAGGTAAAAGAAAGGCAAGTCCTGGCATTTCGTTCTCGACCGATAAGATCAAATAATTTTCGTGGTAATTTTCGAGGCAACAATTTTAGATACAACAATAACAATCATAGGTACAGTGGCACAAGCAGGCAGAGTGGTAATCAAAATTATAGAGGAAACTATAACTACAATAGACGTGGCAATAATTTTAGCAATAGACCAAACAATTACAATAATTCAAATAGAACAACAACAAATAGAAACAACAATTCTTCGCGTTCAAATAATCGAAGTAATGCTAACGTGCGTAATTTAAACGCCGAAGCCCCTCAGACGCGAACACTGAGGGAGCAGGAGTAGGAAATTCCATAACGCAATCCATTTACTGTCTAAATTTGAACTACTCTGATTTTATCCGATTAAAATGTACCGATTCTGAAAAAACATGTACTTTCTTAGTAGATTCGCAAGCAGACATCTCACTTATTAAAATTTCCAGTTTAGTAAGAAAAGTACCAATAAATTACAATAATATCATCAATATCACAGGCGTGACTTCCGATAAGATTACAACTCTTGGCACAATAGACACAAATCTAATAATAACTGACATTTTACTTCCTCACACTCTTCATGTTGTTGATGACAGCTTCAATATACCTTCGGACGGCATACTCGGGAAAGACTTTTTAAAAATAAACAAATGCATAATCAATTATGCAAACGACACTATACAAGTCGATTGCGGGGCAGAAAGGGTTAAAGGTTTCAATTTTACATAGCACATCCAACAATAGTTTAGTAATTCCACCAAGATGTGAAGTTTTCCGTATTTTTGATTTGGGTAATTCCAAAAATCCAGTTTTTGTAGATTCTCATACACTTGCCGATGGCGTATTTACAGCCAAATGCATAGTTAATACAAAAAATCCTATTTTAAAAATAATTAATACTACAGACGAAGTAAAGTACATACAAGATTCCCAAATTAAAACTGAAGATATACAAAACTTTAATGTTTACAAAATTCATAAAGCTCTAGATAATCCCGAACGTTTAGAAGAACTCAAAGAAATTTTATTAAAACAAATGCCCTCGTACGCAAAAGACAAACTTATTGAATTATGCTTAAAGTTCCCTGATGTTTTTGCCCTTAAGACGGACTTAATGACTTTAAACAACTTTTACGAACAAAAATTAAGACTTACTGAAAAGACACCAGTTTACATTAAAAATTATAGATTGCCGTATTCGCAACGCCAAGAAATTAATAAACAAGTTGATAATTTATTAAAAAACGATCTGATAGAAGAAAGTTACTCCAATTATAATAGTCCACTGATATTAGTTCCCAAAAAAGACCCTACAGGAAAGAAATCGTACCGCATGTGTGTTGATTTTCGAGCAGTGAATAAAAAGCTTATCGCCGATAAATTTCCGCTGGCACGTGTTGATGACATATTAGATAACCTTGGTAGAGCAAAGTTTTTCTCAACGTTAGATTTGTATTCGGGCTTTCATCAAATTCCTTTACATAAGGATTCAAGGGACATAACCACTTTCAGCACTGATCGTGGTGCTTTTCGTTGGAAAGTTCTGCCTTTTGGCCTGAACGTCGCTCCAAACTCATTTTCCAGGATGATGTCCATTGCTTTTTCTGGAATCGCTCCAAATCAAGCCTTTTTATACGTTGACGATGTTATTGTTATTGGGTGCAGTGAAACCCACCATATTCAAAATTTAGAGAAAGTTTTCGAAACTTGTAGGAAATTTAACTTACGACTTAATCCTGCAAAATGCAACTTTATGCGATCAGAGGTAACATTCTTGGGACACAAATGCACGGCAAACGGCCTACTGCCGGATGATTCAAAAATCACCGCAATAAAGAAATACCCTAAACCGTGTGACAAAGACGCAGTACGTCGATTCGTTGCATTTGCTAACTACTATAGAAGGTTCATTCCAAACTTTGCAGCCATAGCAGCACCTTTAAATCGACTTAGCAGAAAGAAAGTAGAGTTTAAATGGGATGATTCGTGTGAAATAGCATTTGAAAAACTTAGAAAATCTTTAATATCTCCTAACATTCTGCAATATCCAGACTTTACGAAAGAATTTGTTATTACAGTCGATGCATCGAAAAACGGTTGTGGCGCGATTTTAAGCCAAACTCATAATGGCAATGATCTTCCAATATGTTTCGCTTCAAAAGCATTTAACAATGCAGAACAAAAAAAGGCAATAATAGAACTTGAACTTCTAGCTATATACTACGCAATAAAGCAATTTCGTCCATACGTTTATGGCACACATTTTACTGTCAAGTCCGATCATCGTCCGTTAGTTTACTTATTTAATATGAAAGATGCTTCATCTAAACTCGCTAGGATACGCTTGGAGTTATCAGAATATAATTTTACAATAGAATATATAAAAGGGAAGTCTAATGTTGGTGCGGATGCACTCTCAAGAATCACAATAGAGGAACTTAAAAATGCATTTTTATAATGCACGTTTTCAACCAAGACATTTTATTTTAAAAATTAAATTTTTTAAATTAAAAATGAAATTTCTGGAATTAAAATGTATTTGGGATTTAAAAAGAAAATGTTTAAATTAAAAATAAAAATGAATAAAAAAAAAACATGTTTTTGGTTCAAAATCTCATAGTGCTTAAAATAGAAATAAAAATTTTTAAATTTAAAATGTTTTTCCTGATTTTGCAATTCTACAATGAACATTTAAAAAAAAATGTTCGTATTTACATTACTTTTAAACACAGGAATTTCTACACAGGAATCAAATTTAAAAAAAATCTCCAAATTTGGGGAATTACCCACAAAACGGCAATGCTGCCTTTTACCAGCTTCTTTCCGCGTTTATCAGTGATGGATCCATGACCGTCGATATATCGAATATCGGGAAAAAAATATCGATATATCGAAAAAGTTCAAAAACATCGATGAATCGATATTATATCGATATCGCTTCCAGCACTAGGTTGTGTTGCTCGAGCAGTCTCTGAATGCTTGTAAATGATTGTGTGTTGGGGGTGGTTTTTTTATTTGGATTTTTTTACGTAATATTTTTATTAGGAATCGTGATTTTGCATTTCGTCCCATATTTTTTTATTTTATTTTTTTTGTTTGTGGTTTTTTGTGAAGTTAATAATAAAAATATTATCCATTTGCAATTTAAAAATTTTAGTTTTCGACAATGATTGAGTTTCTTTTGGGTGTAGCCAAGAGCTTTTGTGCTTTTAACACATGCACAATATTTGAAAGTATTAGTGTGATAATCCCTGCTATATTAGCATTGACCTAGGGGGTGAGGTTGAGAAAATATGCTATAAAATTTATCTCCATACATTAGGGGACCACCCTAATACACATGTATGCACATGTTTTCTATTCTTTATTGGGTTGGGTACGAAATGTCGAAAAAAAAATTGTCGAAAAAAAATGTCGAAAAAAAAAATGTCGAAAAGTTAAAATGTCAAAAAAAAAAAATGTCGAAAAAAAAAATGTCGAAAAGTTAAAATGTCGAAATAATGTAATTAATGATGTGTAAAATTCGCGCCAGGACTGGAATTTTTTTTTTATTTTCGAGGGGTAGGGGGGGGGGGGTCGTATAGATCACTAAGATGTAAACCATAGGGCGCGAAAATGTATAGTTTATTAATAATAAATCGGTAAAGGTGAAAAGGTCACCTACCTAAAAAGTCAATTTAAAGCGCTAAAAATACCCGTATACCACAAAGTTCACTCTAATACTCTCTTACTGGAGTAAAATCTATAGACCCATCCACAGTGCTTTTGTATAGAACACCTTCTTGCGTTGGCGGCCTTCGGCCGCGCTTATAAAAAATAACCCTGGGCTACGCCACCAAAGTCCGGATATACAACCTAACGGTGATGTCCTTCTGCGTAGTACACCCTTCATACATCAAATTAAAGGTGATTTTGTCTTCTTTATTTTAAAACAATTTTAATAATTTATTTATAACGTATTTTTTTAAGAAACTTTCATTTGGTACCCATATTTATAGGAAAATTTTAAAAAATTGTGAAAAAAATTAAAAAAAAAAACGAATTTTTAGTCCCTTTTTTTTTAGAAAATACGTAATTTTTTCGTAAAAATCCCTTAATAACTATATGCAAGTTCACGTTTACTAGAAAGATCTTTAAAATACCTTTGTTTTGATGTATAACTTGTAGGAAAAGTACGCATAATTCTCATTCTGGAGTAATATTTATAGACCCATCCACAGTGCTTTTGTATAGAACACCTTCTTGCGTTGGCGGCCTTCGGCCGCGCTTATAAAAAATAACCCTGGGCTACGCCACCAAAGCCCGGATATACAACCTAACCGTGGCTACCGCCACGGTGATGTCCTTCTGCGTAGTACACCCTTCAGCGTAGGCGGCCTTCGCCTTTATTTATTCATTTCATTTATTTAGATGAACATATTTTTTATAAAATATGGAATCTCTTAGATACTCAGTAGGGCGCATTATATCGAAGCTGACCCACCTACCGAAAATAAAGAAAAAACATTCCAAGTATTTATCCACATTTTCGACATTTTTCGACATTTTTTCGACATTTTAACTTTTCGACATTTTTTTTTCCGACATTATTGTTTTTCGACATTTTGAAAATTTGAAAATTTCGACATTGGTTTTTCGACATTTTTTTTTTCGACATTTCGAGGGTATCCCTTCTTTATTCTTTCTTCTCTTCTTTTTTCTTTCAAGACACGTTTTTTTCTAGCTACGATAAACCTTATACCATGTCTCCACATAACGTGTTTCGCTCTTTTTTCTGCATTTTCTCTCTCAATCTTGTTTCGACACGGAAACCAGTGCCGAAACTCGCCAATTTCCATACAAATTTCTGAGAGCGAGTGAAGATTGAAACACTGTTTCATTCTGAATCATCTTGCCAACCTCGATGATATCGATGTCTTCTCTAATTTTGTATCGAAAATCTATCGAAATCTCACACAGACCAAAACAAAAACGCAAAATATTAGCAAACATACAAACATTTAAGAAGAGCAAGAAAGAGAAATGTTAAACTGAATCACGATCAGCCACGTGGAGACGGGTTATTTAGCGAAATGTTTTGCTAGATGTTTTGTTGGTGAAACAAGTTATGTGGAGACGGGCTTTAAATGCTTTTAAGCATTTTCTGAATAATGCTGACGCTACATATTTCCCCCTTTTTAGATAAGGTTGATTAGGCAACGTAAATCTTTTTTTTTCTTAGTCCAAACTCTTAAAATATAAATACACATGTATTTATAGATGTTCACAGAAATAAGTATTTTGTATTACAAATTTTTAAAGAAAACGTTAGAAATTCTCATTTTTTTGAGTTCATACGGAATTTTATAAAGATATTCGTATTATTGTAGCTGGAACTTCATGCTACACATTACATTACACACGTTCATTAAAAAGCTCAAAAGCATTTCATCTCGTGAAAAATTAAAAAAAAAGAGAAAAAAAATCATAATTCTTTAACAAAACTATTTTGGTTTTTAGAAAATTTGGTAAATCAATGCATCTATAAGCTGATTCATATTTTATATGATATTCATTCTGGGTTCCAAGGGTTTAGTAATGGACGCTACTAAATTTTCGGAAAATTCTCGATTCCTCGAACAAAAGAGTTTTAGCTTATTTTTGGGGATATGTTGTTGAATTAAAAATCCATTTTTTCTGCAGTAGAGCCTAAAATTTCGTCGAGAAGGTAAATAGATACATGCTCATGTTTTTATGAAACTTGATTCAACCTTGCGTTTGAGGTACATATTTCAGAATTGATCCCAACAGTTTTGTGAAATAAAATGTTATTTTCTAGAAAAAATTCTGGTATATTACAGATAGGAATACTAGTTTCACGATTTTCGTTGCAATAATTTTCAAGCGCTTTCAGACATGTTTTGTCTTCATTCAAGGAAACAAGTTAAAATTATGGTGTATATTGGAACGATTTGCCGTCATCCGGAAAAACAAACAAACAAAAGGAAATAAAAAAAAAAAAAAAAAAAAGAAAGGAAATTTCATGTTAAGATGTAGCTAAAATTTCCTGATTTGATAACAGTTAAATAAGGAAAGTAAGTTTACGTTAAACTATTGAGAGAATAAATCAAATTGAAGCCTTCTTTTGCGAAATGTAACTATGTAATCAGTTAATAAAACAAAAGCCATAAAAAGAATAAAAAAGAAATACCATTTTTGCTTGCTTACTTCTGTTTAAAACGTTTCGGCTAGAAAAACTCTCCAATAAATCCACTCCGTTTCTTCTAGAATTATATAGGTATAGTAGTTATAATGAATTAAATATCTACAACAAAAGTGTTCTATATATAAATTACTTTTATGCCAAAATAACATTCTACCGTTACATTATATAGGATGGATTATGATTTCACGCCGCGCTAATGACTTCTTACAAATACTATATAGAATCTGTAAAAGAAAAACATAAATAGTGGCATAGAAAACCTTGTAATATCTGTTTTTCATTGTTTTAAATATGTACTTAAAAATATTTGATTTATGAAGCAACAGGGACTTATGTATGTACATATATATAATGATTATAATCCAAAATATAAAAATCGACGATATTCGGTTATTTCGAACTACTTCACAACAATCTTTCTTAACAGCGGTTCGGTTCAGTGCGGCTCAATTTTTATTACTAAGTGTACATATGAATATATAAAAAAAAAAGAGTGGTTATTGACATCAAATTGATTTATGTAAAATACACAATTACAATTACTAATGTTCAATTGCAGAAACTAATGTTTTAAAGAACTCTGAATTTCAGGAACTTAAAAATGAGGAAACAAATGTAAGAATAATTTAAATTACAACTCATGTTGCAATTATACACCCGTATTGCGAGTGTCGATTGTGATAGATAATCGATTATTGATCGACCAAAGAGCATGTAAATATAATACTCCTGGATCGATCAATAGCCGATTATCTATCACAGTCGACACTCGCAATAGGGGTGATAATATTTTTATTTTGAACCGAACCAAAACAGATTGCATGGGTAATGCCCATAACCACATAACCACAGACGTGGGTGCGATGAATAGACATCAGGGTCCTCACTCTGTAGTTCGATTCGTTGGAAAATTCGTTCGCTTTCGCGTTCTATTTTATATAGGGTATTTCGCTTTTGAATAGAACTACAGAGTGAAAGCCCTGGATTACTTATGTCTTATTAGCTGCTAAAGCTTTAACATCCCGCAGTTCTTCTCGCTCCTTCCATTCAAATCCAGCCAAGAGTTTTGTTCGCGAAATATACCTGTGGTAACTGAAGTAAAATGGAGGCGATGAATGTTATTATATTATCTTCGTAATATACATATTAGTTGTCCTTCGTGAGAAAGGCGTCGTTGAAAAATCACATTATTTTCCAGCGCCCGTAGTTGGAAACTCATTTGACAAGTTTTTCATCAAATCATGATGCAAACTACTTTTGTTTAGTGCTAGCAACGTCATGAAAAATAGTGTAAATTGTTTCCCAATGCTTTTACCTCCACCACTTTTCCAAATGGATTTTCATTGTGGCAAATGCCACAAAATTTAAAAACTGCCGCTAAAGAACAGTTTGATGAAAGACTTCGGCAAAACATAAAATGTAGTACATGTACCCAGACATCTGCATACATACATACACTTTGAATTCAACTAAATGCTTATAGTATTTGAAGATTAGCCCCTGTATTTAGGTTAGCTTCTCGTGCGCATACTTATGTACATCCCAAAAACACTGAGCTTAGATATCGATTTGAAACTGACTCGAAAACTAGCCCCTTTCACGAATCTCTAACGTGGGAAGGCGACTCGAGAAACTGTGGAGAATCATAACGTATGGGACATAGGTCTCATATCGAGAAAATTATAATTTTCGAATGGAAATCAATCGTCATATGTCTTACTAAATGAAATTTTTAAATTAAAAATTGTGACAATAGGTCCGTTTATTATTAGCTAGTTATGAATAGTTAGCCAAGTTTCGGCTGGAAAATCGTTTCTTGAGTCAAAAAAATAGCAGAAGAGAGCCATTGACAGCTCCAAATTTCAGCTAGTAAAATTTTCCCTAGCTGAAATTATTTGCTGCCAAAGTAAGAAACAGCTGTTGAAAAAATAAACAAACGAACACTTTTGATTTTATTACTTTTGAAATTTTCTGAATTTTTGAAATAGAAATAAAGAAAATTAAATGTTTCTTTATGCCTATATGACACTACATTTTTTCCCTGGTTTTTTTGGTTTTGAAAACCCACAGAAAGTCAAAATACAAAAACAATTCTTCTATAGGTTGAAAAGAGACAAATACTCCCTCAAAAATAATTTGATTGACATTAAACTTCAAACTAAATGAAAATAATATTTATTTTAAAAATTATTTTTTTTTTGGAAATTTGATTTAAATTACTGAAATAAAAAAGTTATGAAACCCAAAGGGCAGTATAGCTTTGTATTCCGTGTTATAAAGGGAAGCCAGTACGCAATATAATTTTTCTTGCGGACTTCTTCTTTACCCTTACGGCGATAGCAGAATCTTACAAGAGGCAAATTTAAAATTTATATTTCCATATATTTTTTTATTTTAAATATAATTTATTTTATGGTTGTCAAATTGGGAAAATTGTCAGAAAAAATGACCGAATGCCAAAAAACCTACCGAAATACAAGCTGGCTCGTTGGTTTTTAATCGCCTAGATGGTATTTTGTTTGGTTTTTTTCAATATAGCTTGCTCGCTTGCACCAACGCAAAACTGTATTTGACCATCTCCTTCACACAAAAAACCTGGTAGAATACCAGGAAAAAAATGTAGTGTCATATGGGCTTTAGAAAAAATAACCATTAACAGTCAAAAATAGCATTGAAATTACTAATCGCTAATTTTTACTATTATTCCGTTTCTTGATTTTCTGTTCGTTTCGCTCTTTATGAACGCAATTCTTTCAGTTTTGCTCACTTGACAGCTAGCTGCTAGTTTAATAAGAAACAAACCTAATATCTCATAAAAACTCTGAACCATGATACAAACAAACAAGGTAGTTCCATTTCACTTTGACATTGTCATTTTTGATTATAATATGGATTTTTGACGTCTTATTTTAAGTCAAAAACATAGGATAGCGTTGCCCAATCAAAATTTTTTGGCTGAGGGTATATTTGAACAAAATATTGGGTATTTTAAATGAAATGGTGTTTTTCACTTATGCTAATCAACAAAACAAATAAAAGACAACAATCAGCCGATGCAATGAGTATATTTTAACATTTTAAAAAATTAAAAAAAAAGCTTTCCAAAGAAAATAAAAAATAAGTTATTCATAAAAAATAAAATAGATTTATGCAGTTATTAAAGTCGAAAAATATTATCAAAACATCCATTATATTTCAATATTTGAAAACTGTTCGATTTTTTATGAATAAGGTAAGAGTTCTTGATTTTCTTTATATCGTCGCTATAGAAGAAAAAAGACGCAAAGTGTTTTGTTGAGGAAGAAAGACGCAAACTTTTTTTTTTTTTTTCAAAGAAAGACGCATTAAAAATATTTTTCGAAATAAAGACTTTATTTTTTTTGATAACGAAGAAAGACGCTTTATTTTTTTTACTATAAAGAAAGAAGCATTTAAATATTTTTTAGGAAAGAAAGATGTATTCGATTTTTTATTTTTCTTTGTCAATATTAATGCATATGCGTCTTTCTTCGCAATTAATAATGCTAATGCGTCTTTCTTCGTCGAAATATTTTATAATGCGTCTCTGTTCGTCGAAATATCTTTAATGTGTCTATCTTCGTCGACATGTTTTGTAAAGCGTCTTTCTTCCCCGACATATTTTTAATGCGCCTTTTTTCGTCGAAAAATTACTGGCATGCGTCTTTCTTCTTCCGGATCGACGATATATATAAATACACATTTGGTTTCAATGTTTTATACAAGAATATTTCAACATTTAAAAAATATATTTATTAAGAAAATTGTTTAGCAGTTATATAAGAATGTAAATTTAATTTAAATTTTTATTTTGCAGTTTTCCTTAGATTTTACTTACGTTACTAATTTTATTTTCCTTTATTTTATTATTTACCTAATTCCGAAATAGATTCTTCGCAAAAAAAAATCTTTTTACTAACTTTTCATCTAAATTAAATATTTTATTTACCAATAAATTTTGCATATAACTAGAGCCCTAGATACCCGGGTATCGAGCAATTCGATCTGATCGTTTTTGTTTGAAGCCCGTTTGTTGTTCAAATGCCCGTACAAACATACGGGTAATGAACAAACAAACAACTGTTCGAGCATTTGAACAACAATTGTTCGGGCTACTCGAAAATGTTCAAAAAAAAAATCGAGAGCTCCACATATAACCATGCCATCAACCGCACTTGTTTTTTCGGTTACAAGTACATAAGTCGTGCCAATATTCATAATTGCTAAACCACTGAAATTTTTCAATGAAATTCACAGGAGGTGTAGTGGGATTGTACTATATTCCACAAACTTGCCGCAACTTATTTTAAGAATAAATCTTATTTTTTATATAATTATTTGTGATCTGATATTATGAAGAATTTAATACGTAAATATACGTATTTATATATATATATATCAATATTCAAATCAAAGATGACTTGATACGAAACTCTTTTTTACTCTCTCACTTTTATTATTTTCCCACGGGTTTTCTGTGGCTTTGTTGCCAGCATCAACACAACAGAAAACCCGGCCGATCAGCTGTTTGCATGAATTGCTGGTGCCAGAAAGAAAACGCGCCAAATTAATTGTCATTTTCGGTGGATTTCGAGCAATAATTTTATATTTCCTAAATTTCACTGAAAATAATTATTAATCGTAAAAATACCGAGGTAAATATTATACGCGTGCATAGCAAAGAGTGTAGTTTATTGTTTAAATGTTTTAAAATTGTGTTATAGTTTAAAATACCAATATGCCAGATAAAAGAAAATGTGTGATGGGATGTGAGGACGGGCAGCGCTTCTTCAAGTTTCCTGACGTTGGGACGGAGCAGGAAAGGTGATTTAAAGTGGAAATGTCTTGTAGTTAAATTGAAAATGTATTTAGAGTGTAAATTTAATGTAGTGTGTACATTTAAATATCATTAGCTTTTGTTTTTCGAGACTGCATATGCACATGGTGCTGGTAGATTTTGATAATATACCCGGTATCCGAATATATTTGTATAATATTTTCTACATAAATAAATTAAAATTTAGTATTTTTTAGTACTAATATAGTCATATTTTAATACACTGGTGAACCAATAGCAATTTTGAGAAAATTAAAATCAATTTTTGCAAAGTAGTTACTAACTAGTTAGAAATGATAATTATATACCCGGTACCTGTGTGCACTTTCATAATGTATTTTGTATAAGAAAATATTAAAATAAATTATTTTGCACACGGTATTGTACTTTTATGTTTATATTAATACGACATACGTAAATTTAAGGAAAAATTTAAGTAATTTTTTGCAAAGTAGTTGGAAATGGTACGAAAGTAAGACATTCTATATATGTGTGTATATCTTTTTTCTTTCCGTATATTTTATTTTTTTTATTTATTAAGTTACATATACAAATATATAACACATTGTGTTTATATACTTATATAAATCCTATATGGGGTGAGATACCTGTATAATAGGTAAAATTCTTATATCATATACTTAATGTTACTTATATAAGAATTAAAATTATAATTAAATGAAATATACCTATTATTTTATATAAATATAAAGTTTAATTTAATTTAAACATAGTTCTTCTTAAAAGAAAATTTTTTTTTTAAATATTGAACTTATTATTATTTTGTGTAGCATATTGAGTAGGTAATATTTAAGTAGTATTTTTGAGGTAATTGTGTTAGACTTGAAACTGTATGTGTGTAGGATGGGAATATTTTTAAGGTTCAACTTAATTAATTAGATATTTAGTCTGGCTGAGTCGGTTGGGTGTGGGAGAAGTCCGGTCCAAATATCTATATGCCTGCGATCGGCATTTTTCAATAAATATGTGGATTGGTCGGAAGCTGCTTTCGTCTGCTGTTCCGGACCTCAATCTAAATAATAATGTACATGAGCCCAGTTCTTCCCGTGAAAATGTTGATCCCAATTCACTTATTGAATTGGGAATTGAGGATTTTTCCACTGAAATAGATTGTAGTAGTTTTGAAGAGAGCAATTTACATTTACTTGCTACCGTGGCAGCTGAAAGCCAAGGGGAAATATATTTTTCCGACTTTGAAATGCTGTTAGATGAAGAACAAGAAATGGACGAAACATTTGAAGAAAGGGGAAGTCAAACAGATCTTAGCTTAACCTCGGGAGCAGCCAGGGAAAAGAAACTCTTAGAAGAAAATAAAAAATTAAAGGCCGCTTTAGAAGAAAAGAATAGGAATATCGCTTATTTAAAGTACCAATTAACAGAGATGGCCACCAAAGTGAACAATTTAAGAAAGGAGTTGACGGATTTGGAGGAGGGTTTCGATTCCGTCCGAAACTTGTGTAGCAATCTTCCTCCGGCAATTAGTTCAATGGTACAAAACTCTTTAAAAAATAGCAGTCGCCACCCAAAAGGTCGTAGATACGACAATTTCTTCAAAACGTTTGCTTTAGGTGTATTCTTTTTATCCCCCTTATCTTATAGACACCTTAAGCCTCTCCTCAGGCTTCCGGAAGAAAGAACATTAGAAGAGTTCGTTTCTGGATGGCCACGGGATCCAGGATGTAGTAATAGTACCCTTAAATGCTTAGAACTTAGATCTCGTGGCTTTACTCAGGACCAAAAGTTCGTGTCAATTATGTGTGATGAAATGGCACTAAAGAGTAATATGCAATATCTCCCCAAATTTGATAAAATCGTAGGATTAGAAGACTACGGAAATGAAAATAGAACAAGCAGAATAGGCAATAGCGCATTTACTCTGATGGTCCAAGGTATAGGCGGTGAACCTTGGTCTCATCCTTTGGCTTATTTTATTGTCCATGGTTCTTGTAGCGGGGATGTTGCCAAAAAATACATCTTTGAGGCCATTACTCAACTACAAAATATCGGTTTAGTTCCTTGCCATTTTGTTAGTGATCAAGGATCAAATTTCAAATATTTAGCAAATCTCTTAGGTGTGTCTGAGGAACGTCCCTATTTTCAGGTGAATGGTAAGGATATATACTTCTTTAGCGACTGCCCTCACTTGTTGAAAAGTAGCCGGAATTGCCTTGAAAATTCCAAGAATAGAGTAAGTTTCCAATCCCGCCCAGTTAGTTGGTCTGATATTGTTCACTTTTATAACAAAGACTCCCAGAACCCCATTCGTTGTGCACCAAAGCTCACGGACGCACACATTTATCCCAACAACTTCCAAAAAATGAGCGTTAAGTTAGCAGGTCAGGTTTTCAGCGACACAGTTTCTTCGGGAATGTTCGCTATTTATAGCTCTGGTATTTTGACTTCCCCCTCTCCAAGTTTTCTTAACACCGCGGAATACATTTTATTTATAAACAAATTGTTTGATATTTTCAACAGTAGTAATTTTGATGCTATTTTGCCATGGAAAAAAGTTTTCTCGGCCACACCCGAACAAATCCAATTTTTGCGCGAAGCTGTAAGCCTTCTTAACACCATTAAGGTCATTGATGAAAAAGGGAAGGACATCACCAATAATTTTAGTTATATCAAGGGTTGGATAACAAATATTAAAAGCTTACAAAGTTTGTGGCGCTTTTTGTCACAGTCAGGCTTCCGTAATTTGCAGACTAGACGCCTTTGCCAAGACAACTTAGAGAACTATTTTGGCCAAATAAGAAGAGGAGGAGGTAGAAGTGTTAGGATAACTCCTTATATGTTTTGTAATTTATTTAAGAAGTCTTGGGGTCTGCGGTATACAAATGTTGTTATTCATGGTAACTGTGAACCAGTTTCTCAACAGGAAAGTTTTTCGCCTGAACATCTCAACAATATAATGCAGAGTGTGTGCAATGACAATATCGTTCAGGATTTGTCATGGCAAGAGTTTCAAGGTCTACCCCGACCTGAACATGAATTCCACAGGCTTAGGGCTGAAGAGCTATCAGAAATTGAAGATTTAGAAGTAGATTTCCTTAAAGCAAATGCATATACTTATTTCTGCGGCTATCTTTTTTTGAAAATTTTCAAAACGCACTCTTGCTCCCAACCCTTGCAAATGTTAAACGAAGATGAGGTTTCATATCAACTGCTTTTTACGCAGCAAAGGCAAACCGACAGATGTAGTTTAGTTAATCCGCCGCAAGAGTTTATGGATTATATTAAGGAGTTAGAGACCATTTTTCTTAGAGAATTCAATTCGGTTTGTCATAGAATAGGTGTGGGCCAACTTTTATTTGATAAAATGAAGCATGTCGAACCCTATCTCTGTTGCCCAAATTGTAAAAGCGATGTTGTTTTAGCTTTATTTGTTCGGATCAGAATTTTCTTTTTACTCAAGTTTTTCAATAGGGAGATAAGCACCCCAAATTTTAAAAATAAAATATTGTGTGTTTCACACTTGTAGGTTTCTTTGGTAAAATAGTATCAAAATAGTATTTTTTAAACTTCAATTTAAATTTGTACTACCTTTTTCCTTTTGGCTTTCGATCGATTAAATTTTGTCTCATAGCACTGGGCTCATTTAGCTTTAAATTTTTGTAAATATGTAAATAAAACCATATAAGTAGTAGCCTTATGTTTAAGTTATTTAATATAGTTATATATAAGTATTTTTTTTATATATTATTTTGTACATTGTTTTTGTAATGAATTGAATTGTTTGCTTCTCAAATATTTATTTTATGCTTTCTTGCATTATTTTGCGGTTTTTAACAAATTGTGTTTGCTTTCGTATTTTAATTTATATTACAATTATTACTTAAATATTTATTTCATGGAGACTTTTATATTTTTAAGAAATGTTATTGATTTTAAAAATATTATGTTTTTGCGAAAGCTTTAAAGCTTTATTTTATGTTAATTTTTTTAAAAAGTTGTATTTTCTTAATGATTGTTTTCGTTTTAAAAATTGTATTTGATGTAAAAAAATTTTCAGTTTTAAAAAAGATGTATTTTTTTATTTTGATTTTTATGTTTTTAAAAAAAATGTTTTGGTTTGAATATCATTTTCTTATTTTAAGCTTAATTTTATGTTTGCTTTAAAACTTTTGTTTTGTATTTTTCTGTATTTAAGATTTTATTTTATGATTTTTTGTAAACCTTAATGCATATGGGTGATATAGATTTTATAAATAACGCCATATAGTAGCCTTATGTTTAAGTTATATCAGTTAAAAATTGAAAGTATGTAATTTTATTTAATATTTGCAATTGAGTGAATTTTTGTGATATTTTACTTTGATTTCAATGAATTGAATTGTTTTGTTTTCAAATTTTTATTTTATGCTGGCATAATTTTTTTACATTTCACAAATTGTATTTAGCTTTCAAAGCTTTATTTTATGTTGTTATGTTTTTAATTTTTTTATATTTGTTTTAAAAAATTTTTCAGTTAAAAAACTATATTTACATTTATAAGCATTATTTTTCGTTATGTTGTATTGGTTTTTTCATTATTATTTGTATTATTTACTGTAATTAAGTTTTTATTTTATGATTTTTTGTAAATCTATGTATATGGGTGATATAGGCCTACTGGGGAACCGAGCACCCAAAATTAACTTCGGTAACGCGCCATATGCATACCTCTTGGGTGGCGTGGAAATTGCAAAGCAAATTAAAATTATCCTCAAAAAACTACAATTCTCCCACTTTTTGTGCGTTTTTCTATCAAAACTGGGTTTCGAACACACGACCTTCGGATTGTGGGAAAATTACTACTATATTTATCACTTCTGTGGTTATATCCTAACCTCAATTTGCCCCACTTTCCAAACATCGTAAATTTCTTACTATTAAACCACTATTATAATATGTGTATATGGTATTTTTTAAGGCTAATTGCGAGAATATTTATATATTTCTCTTATTAATTTATTTATTTACTTTGATTAGTTATTTTTTTGATAAATAAAGCATACAAAATTGTTCTGTTGCGATATTCGTCAATAGCGTAAAAAAATCAAAAAATTCCCATAAATAATTTCCAAAATACCCATTTTCAATTTCCGACATATTGGCACCAATGGAAAATGTTATAAAAAATGCGCATTTTGACAGCGCTCTCACGAAATGAAGAGTTTCGTATCTAGTTATCTATGATTCAAATTAAAAAAATTCGTTTTGTTGCAATCGATACCATGGTTACCATGGAAATAAAAAATAACATAAATGGAGGATTTTTAGCACTGAGTGTGGCAGCACAAAATGTCATAATCCATATAATTGTCAGGTGGTTAATATGGCGACAAAAATTTGACGCTTACACTACCCAAGGCAGATATACCAGGTAGGCGCAGGGGCGAATTCAGAAAATCCCCATGTATTTTGTTATTGTAATTGGTAGAGTGTAATGTCAAAATGATATTTCGCCGTGGTTAAAATCTGAATTCGCTTGGTACTCGCTCATTCCTATTGGCCATGATTATAATTCGCTTGGATTTTGACATTACACTCTACCTTTGGAAATAAAAAAAGTAGTTCCTGAATTCGCCCATGCGCCTACCTCTAAGTTATTGTACCATGACACTACCTTCTTTCTTGTATCATGCTCTGAACATATGGTCCACACTTAATCGCCGATTGTTCCCGAACAGGTATAAATGTAGATAAATCGCTTTTATTCCCAACGTGTATAAATCGCCATAAAAGTGTATCCAACAAAAAATAAATTTTACAGGTTTTTTTTTTAAATTTTCTTTGCATACAGTAACTTCGAAACGGCACATTTCATAGCTATGAAATTTCGAAAGTTGATGCGTGTGAAAATACATATGTATATTGTTGATTTCCTTAAAAAAGCTAAAATCAATAATTTTGTTGGATACACATGTATGGCGGTTATGGCTCAAAATGTAGAATATTCAATTTTTACGGGATGAGTAGAAAATTTGGGGGGTTGTCGGGGTCCTCCTGATTCTAAATCTAATAGCCGTCGACCGGTGATGTTTGTATTTGTTATAGTTCAAGAGATATTGCTAGATTAACGTATGTATGTATGTATACTATACACATAATACATAGTTGGTATTTTAGTGCAATATGTTCCACATTAAGCCACATTTTACCTTATTAAAAATATTTTGACAGTCATAATTATTTGAACATATAATACCTTACGAGTTACTTACATTTTTCATGTATGGCGCCTCCAGCAAAGCCTCCACATCAAAATCATCGGCCATGTTTTTTTTTCGTCTGCAATAGTCGAACCTTGCACTTCCTTCAAACACGCTTGTGTATCAGTTAAAACTTCTTTTATGTTCCTCTGTCGAAGAAAACAATTTTTTTATTTGGTTTACTTAACAGTTCTTTGTGCTTTTATGTTTAACCCAATATACTTTTTATAGTTTTTAAACCATGAAAAATTCGCTACTACGATGCGAAATACCGAAAAAGCACAGAAACCTCCATTACATTTATCGAAAACGAAGTTGAACGAAGAATGCACGATGTACTTCGAGACTCGATAGTGATTGGGGCAGATTACACGGGACCAGCGATACCGCCATCACTTCAATTGAAAGATCTCACACCAATTTTGACCTCATCACTCCCTCTTAGAGTAAATCACTCCACGTACAATCGGGCATCGTTACTAGCAGGGTTGTGCGTGTAAAATATTTACATTATTTACACCAGGGCTACTCACCTCATAGGCAATCAAAGCACAATTGTTTTTGTTTTGGGAACAAGTGCAGAATACGGCCCGGTAAGCTAGACAAAAATCAAAAAGTGGGCATGGTCCGCCCCTTTTTACTGATTTCAGTGATATAATTTTTTTTTTGGGGCTCGCTTATATTAAGGGTGCTAGGGGGGGGGGGGGGGGGGGGGTAAAGATGAAATTTTCCAAATTTTAAAAAGCGAATTTCTCGAAAAGTACTTAACCGATTTTAAATTAAAGTACACCATTGAAAAGGTAATTAAAAACACTTTTTTGTGATATACATATGTATGAGCTTACAGTAAATAGTTTGTAAGAAAATTATGAAAACAAAAAAAAAAATCAATGTATTTCATAAAAAAACCATTTTTATTTAAAAAAAGTTATTATAAACATATATTTTTGTTGCTGAAATCAAAGAGAGAATTCTATTACCTTTTATTTGATGTATAATATGTTATATAAATATATACAAATAATAAGAAAATTTGTGTGCATTGGCAACCACGTATATGCTCATACTAACGGCATATGGAAAAAACGGTATATTTCAAACGTACTATTTAAATTAAAGTTTATATATTTTTCCAACGTGAAAGGTGAATAAAAATGAGTTCGCAAATTAATTTGATGTCCTTCTGCGTAGTACACCCTTGAGCGTAGGCGGCCTTCGGCCGCGCTTATAAAAAATAACCCTCAGCCGGTAGAATTCTCTTTCCGGAGTAATATCTATGGCCCGGTCCACAGTGCTTTTGCGCAGAACACTTTTCTGCGTTGGCGGCCTTCGGCTGCGCTTATAAAAAATAACCCTGGGCTACGCCATCCGTCCGGACGTGTGCCCCAACCGTGGCTACCGCCACGGTGATGTCCTTCTGCGTAGTACACCCTTCAGCGTAGGCGGCCTTCGGCCGCTCTTATGAAAAATAACCCTCAGCCGGTAGAATTCTCTTCCGGAGTAATATCTATGGCCCAGTCCACAGTACTTTTGCGGCCATTTCAACTCGCAAAATTGTACAAACAATTTTTGAGAGCCCCTCTACCGCCCTGCATAAGTCATGTTTCTCAGGACGTGCTGGAATAATGGAAAGCCGGCCCTCGACATTTTTTAATTCGGTCAAAAATGTATTCGGTATAATAATGCTTTTTTCAATTCGGTCTTTTAAGATTCGACATTTTTTTTCGACTTATTGTACGGATCCCGAAATATAACGTTTGTTTCATATGCCGTTAGTATGAGCATATACATGGTTGACAATTCACACAAATTTTCTTATTAATTATATACATTTATATAACATTTTATATATCAAATTAAAGGTAATAGAATTCTCTTTTTGATTTCAGTAAAAAAAATATATGTTTATAATAATTTTTTTTTAAATAAAATACGTTTTTTACAAAAAAATTGATTTTTTTTTTATTTTCTTAATTTTCTTACAAACTGTTTACTATAAGCATATACATATGCATATCATAAAAAAATGTTTTTAATTACCTTTTCAATGGTGTGCTTTAATTTAAAATCGGTTAAGTACTTTTCGAGATATTTGCTTTTTAAAATTTGGAAAATTTCATCTTTCCCCCCCCCCCCCCCCCCTAGCACCCTTAATATGAGCGAGCCCCAAAAAAAAATTATATCTCTGAAATCAGAAAACACTTATGCCTTGTTTTGTTCCGAATCATAGGCACAGATACATATTTGCACTTGAAATATGAAAATAAAATTTTCTGTGCACTCCCATAAGCACTCAGATATCAAAAAAAATTTATATGTATGTGCCTATGATTCATATTGAATGTGCAGAGCAAAAGCACTTTGTATAGGAGCTCGAGCACTGCCGTAAGAAATCGAAATTTACAATAACAAATGTGTAATGACAAAAAAAATTAAAAAAATGAAAGCACTGTAAAAAATTTGTGTTCAAAAAATTTTCATATAAAAAATTAAAAAAATTTGTATGTATGTAATGCTACCATTTGAAACTAAATTCTAAAATAATATTTTATTGGAATTGATAAAAAATTTAAATGAGCAAAAAAATTTTTCAGTGCATATACAAAATTTGTAGATGTATTGAGCTTTGTACTTTCAATACAAGAGCGTTGAGCAGCCCTGATTTACACCAATTCTTTACATGTAAATAATAAGGTTGTTCTCTCTGTGTGATTTTGGCCTGGCAAATTTGCCGAGATGACATAAGTGTGATAAATTTGCCGAGCACAACAACAAAATACACGTCTTGTCAAATTTGGAGCTTCGGCAAATTTCTCATACCCCAACCCGTGATATTTGATATCATGAGAAAAATATCACGGGAAATGCAACCATGTTATTACATTCACAATAGTCTTCTATGAGAAGCGAGTTTAAATTTATGTTTCTAGTTCCTTTTTTAAGTATTTTATTTTATTCAGATAAAAAATTAATTAATTCGAAATTGAAGCAAGCAAAGGAAAGCGACAAGAGTCGTATAAAGAGTGGAAAGAATGTGACTAACATGCTAGTTCACAATGAAGTCAGTTCGAATTTTATTTTCTTAAGGGTGCGCTCTCTCTGTGTGAGAAATTTCTCAAGATATCATGATATTTCGGCAAAAAGATTAGCCAGAGAGAACAACCTTAATGTAATTATTTACAGGGCCAAATTTTAGATGTAAATATTGCATAATTGTAAAGAATTGTAAACAATTCCAAGTAAGTGTAAATAATTGTAAATAAATGTAAACAATCGAAATATTGGTAAATAATTATACACTCACAACATCATATTCATGTTATTTTTTATTTTTAATATTTTATTTTACATATTGTAATATATTGTCCTTAAATTTATTCGCGGTTCTTAGGATCAGTCTTCCTCAGGATCAGAATCTTCCTCAGTTACCTCAGTATTGTTTATTTTAATTTTATAGTATATAGCAACTAGTTTTTTTGACCTTTCAAAAGAAAGTCTATTGCGAATATCTGAATGTATATAGGACCAATTGGAAAAAAGTCTTTCGATTTGAGCTGAAGAAGCCGGTATACTTAGCAACTTTGTAGCTACTTTGGCCAGGTTTGGATATTTCAACGAAGCCATTCTCCAAAACAAATGGGCATCATTATTCAAATTTTTTGACAGCAGCACTCCAAAGTAAAGTTTTTTATTCAAATATAAATGCAATTCCTTCAAAGCGTCTCCGTCTAAGTTGTTAAAGAGGAAATCGGTAACATCTGAAAGATTTTCCTGACTTAAACGCGAGCGGTCGTAATAAGGATGTAGATAATATGCAGTCAGGACATATATATTCAAAGCTTGTGAAACACGATTTCTTAAAATTTCGCTTAGTGTTAAATCTTCTGGAATTTTAAGAGTAAGCCATAAATTAGCCGCATCAGCGATTGAGGTAGACGTTGGCTGCACTTTGTTTAACAATTGACAAACTGGATTAAGCATAGAAATCATTTGGTCTAAATTTTCTTCGAAGTCGTCATCAAATAACAATTGTTTTACATCTTGCTTTACTTTTTTTCACTGGTATCAGTTTCGGCAAATATACTTCGCATTATAGGCAAAATTTTTTTTTTACGCAAGCAAAGCTGTCTCGATACGAACACCAACGAGTCTCAGCAGCTATTTTAATTTTCGTGCCTCCTTTTAACAAAATACGTTTCTCCAAATCAGTGCCGGAACTCTTTTGAAATTATATTAACTTGTTTAGCGAGCTCCTTATTTACTATATTTTTTGCTAGCAAATTAGCAACATGTGCACTACAATTGCTATGCCAAATATCTACACATCTACCCATATACATCATGTTACTAGCATTATCCGACACCACAGCAAAAACATTTGTATCTTATAGATCTTTAGCCTTTTTTATAGACAGATCTACAATCTCACATAATTTGTCTCCAGTTTCCTGCTCACCTGATAAGTCAAACGCTTCTAAGAAAAGATTTATGCCATTAGCGTTATGGAGCATGGTAACCACACTTTTGGTATTGCTAGAAGTGTTCTTCCATCCATCAATTAGAGCCTATACACACTTGCGACTCAATCGATTTAGTCGGCCTTTGATTTGCATGGGAATGTATGGAAGCATTCACACTACATTCAATTAGTTGTACAACTGAAACAGTTGGATTTGCAGCCCAATTTCATTCCAACTGAAACAGTTGTACAACTGCTTGATCAGCAAGGCGCCCTTCTACGTATTCACACTTGAGACAATTTAGTCGAACGACTACAACAACAACAGTGATATTCGTAGTGGAAAGAGTTGCCATGCTGACAGCACTACTTTTATTTCACTTTTGGTAAATTGTAGAGATTGAATATTTCAATTAATATTTTCAAAATGTTTAAAAACAAAAGGTTCGTTTCTTATTAACTACACCATTTCCAGATGGATTTTAGAAAGCGTTAACTGGATTTTAGAAAGGGGAAATTGGATTTTAGAAATGTCAATTGGATTTTAGAAAGGGGAAATTGGATTTTAGAAATGTCAATTGGATTTTAGAAAGCGTTAAAATGATTTTAGAAAACAAAATTGGATTTTTGAAAGCGTGAATTGGATTTCAGAATGTGCGTTTAAAATAAATTTTACACAGAATTTTTCGAATAGAAATTCTTTATTGCGTATGAAAGTATAAATTAATAATTATATAAATTTTCGAAAGTCCAATTTAAAGTTTCTAAAGTCCAATTTCCCTTTTCTAAAATCAAATCTACATTTCTAAAATCCAATTTTCCCTTTCTAAAATCCATTTGGCTATTTTAAAATCTAATTTCCCCTTTCTAAAATCCAATTGACATTTCTAAGATCCAATTTCCCCTTTCTAAAATCCAGTTGACGCTTTCTAAAATCCATCTGGAAATGGTGTAGTTATAGACAAGAATTATCTAACTAAGGATATTTACTTCCGTTTTCATATGTTTCTTGATATTGTTGTTCTCTTCAAATGTCATTAATTGCATTTTAAAATAGAAATAATGAAAATGAAATTTCATGAAAATTATTAATGGCTGATTTTTACTATTTTTCCGTTTCTTGTACTTCTGTTCGTTTCGCCTTTATGAGCGTAATTCCTTCCGTTTTTCTCTTTTCATTTACTTGACAGCTAGTTGCTAGTTTAATAAGAAACAAAGCCAAACAATGTATGCACTTTTTGTTTATTTTATTGTTTTTTATTTATTAATCAAGTTGACAGCTGACAAGAAGGTGCTTTCATGTAAGAATGCAGATAAACTTTAACAATTTAATACTTCATCACTTTATATGAAGACCACTAATGTAAAATTTGCTGAGTAAAATGTGAACATTGGCAACACTATGTCATTGTCAATCGCACGACTATTTAGTCTCAAGTGTGAATAGCTGCCACCGATTCGACTAAATAGTTGGAGTAGTGTGAATACAACAGTCCAATTCGACCAAATCGATTGAGTCGCAAGTGTGTATAGGCTCTTAAAATTACAGAATCCGAATCTACATCTTCTTTTGCAGACCTTATGTATTTTTCGTATTCCTTGTCGAGCAATGTTGTGGACAGCGCTTTTCTACCTGGCATCTTGGGCGCATATGCTGGTCTTAGTTTTCTTATTAACTCCCTGAAGGGTGGTGCATCTATTACGCTCAAAGGTATGTTACAACCATAAAAAAATCTTGCTACACAACAGTTAAGATCATCTTCTTCTTCGGAGCTTATTCTATCGAAAAAGTTCTCAATACCACCTTGCTTTTTTTATAAGTTGCTTTTGGTACTTTAAAGCATTCTTTCGGCATTGATTGAGTTGAAGATTGTTCCGTCGGCGTCATTGATTGGGATGATGATGTTGCGCCATCGAGAAATAATTCCGTTGTTGACAAAACATTGTCGATAGAAATATCCATTGCAGACATTTCATAGGTGTCAAGCTCCGCGATTTCGCTGCTCCCATCTTTCTCTGGGTCATAATATTTTTATATCATATGTGCCCTCAGCGTTAAAGTTACAACGTTTCCTAGAAAAAATCGGTGATAGAAATAAAATTGCTTGTACATGTTTGTAGTTACACATTGCACATACCGATGCTGTTTAAGCCTCTGAGTTGCTATATTTGTAAGGGTTTTTTTGCAAACCAGACACATAGCCGTATATTTTTTTCCATCCTTTTTGGATTCGAAGTTTAATTCTTTGAATATATTCCTTTGTGGAGCACCAGCAGAACTCATTTTTGTTTAAGCGCGAAGAACAAGAAGAGAAAACTAATTATTTACAATGTAAGTGTAAACAATTATAAAATACGTGTAAACGCACAACCCTGGTTACTAGCTTTGTTCAACAACTTTATTGCAAGTACTTGCAAAAAGAGCGTCAGTGACAAATTGTTATGGTTTGCTATCGATATCAATACTGATATCGATCATAAACGGGTTAATTTCGGTTGCTCAATTCTGTTTGTGTGGCAGCACCACTATTTCAGTAGTTTTTTTTCTTAGTACTTTTCCAATAACTTCCATTTCATAATGGCCGACGTGCTGACATGGTGAAGAAGAATGGTTGACGCGTGGCCAAACTAAACAGGTCGTCGCATGGGAGGCAGAATATGCGATTGACGCTAGGCGGCTTGTTTCAAATGTCAAAAGCAGGGAAAAAGAAGTGAACACACAACTTAGCAAGGATTGTTTAAAGAAGGATTTCGCGGCAGATAAGCTGATTGCAATTGGGTACGTGTGCAAAAAAAGTGCGAACGTCAGATAGAACCGATTGGGGAAAAATTTTTGCTTTGAAAATAATTTCTCTCCTCTTTCACGTTGACATTTTTTTTTAAAGGAAACACACACATCAAAACGTAACTAATATAACCTTCTTTGGATAAACCTTGAGCTTAGCATTCTACTTCTGCGAACAAGGCATGCAAGATTGTAAAATCAAATCAACAGACAATAAGTGACATATGCCAAGAAGAAGAAGAGCGATTCTCCCTCGCATCGACCTTGTATGTTTGAGCTATGGGCTAGTGTAATAGGTGGCCGCACTGCGAGACGAGGGTGATTTATGAGGTTGTCTCGATGGCAACAGCTGACAATTTTTTTTTGACAGGAGCCATTTCCTTGTTCGAGTAAATTTCATTCACCACTGGTGGTGTTCTAACGTTTTGTATTTTCTTATTCAGTTACTAGATATCTTAAATGTAACCTTTTTTTTATTCAAAATCCTGTAATTAATTCTCCTCTTCCTCCACTAAGAGTCTAAACAAATTTTAAATAAGTAATTGTATCCGAAATTTACATTGATTTCTTTTTATTCTTCTAGATGGTTATATGGTTTTGCTGTAATTTCCAGATCTCAATCTATATAGATTGCATGAAAATTTTTCTTATTTGCAAATAGGCAAGCTTTCGAGCCAACCTCTATAAGTAGGCCTTTCATGGGGAAAGCTTAACTCAAATTTCCCATCTCAACCTTAACAATCGTTCCAATGGCGAGGTATGCACATGTATTGGTGATGGAGAAACTGGTTCTCCAGGGTTGCCATGAACACTTCTTACTGTGAAAATACGTAACACATGGTTATTCGGTGACTTAGTACTTTCAAATGTACATATTATAAAATGTTCTTATGCGATCCATACAATTTTAAAATTTAGATAGTTCACAGAAAATTAATTAATTATTTACCACATATTTATACTATTGTTTCATTAATCAGATTTTCCTGTCTCTTACCATTTTTATGATTTGAGCGTAAGACAACATTGTCTATTAATATTCCCCAACGCACACTAATAGAATTTTACAGTAGCAAATTTACTAGGGCACGAATAAAATCGACTTTTTTGAGATAGTTTCATGGGGAAAATGCTTGAGGCATTTTATTCCGAAAGTTTTGGTAATTTTTTTTTGTGTGTCCTGGCAACCGCATTCCATCTCGCTTGTGTTATTGCTAGCGTCACACCAGAATATGAACTAGGGTTGGGCGATATATATCGATATATCAATATATCGATATTTTTAAAATAGTACAGCCGATAATATCGACGATATTTTGAATTACCGTGCATCGATAATCGATAATTTTTTGCCATTTCGAGCCAAATTCGATATTTTTCATACATTTCTGATTTGCTTTAAATCTAACACCAGAACATTTTTTAAGAAGTGGTATAACCATAATGTTCGGGTGCTTGAATTTACACTACTTTCTTCTTCAAGCAATTCTTAATGATTTTTATGTTTATACTTCAGGATTCGTAGAATATCTGTAGACTCATAGAACTTTAACAACAAGTATCTAGTAAACTATAAGTCCCCGGCAAGTTTGGATTTCAGTTTTGAGATCTGTGAGAGCACCTCCAACGCCGTGAAGAAGTGGTTTTTTGCGGGACGTGGTTCCTTAATGTACAGTCGACCCTTTCGATATATTGATATATCGATGTTTTTACACGGCATAAATCGATGTTTTTTTAAATATCGATATAATATATATCGATATATTTTTCCAATTTGCCCAACCCTAATATGAACATCCAAATTACAGTAAAATCACGCCACTGAACAAGCGGCAGTCACGCCACCTTACGCTGAAGACAAATCGAGGCGACGCGACGGTGCGACAGCGACAGACGCTGGACGTAATAATGTCAGTGCGAGTTCAGCGATTAAAGCATGATAAAAGTGTCAACGATTGTCACTACATATGCCTGTTGCAGCCACATTACAATTTTTAAGTCACAATTAGAGGTTTTCTTTCGCTTAGATCATAAATTTTCAACGCAAAATGATAAGCTAAATAGCTAAATTCATTAATGTAATGCATTAGATTTTCATTACGTTTGATTGCGTTTAAATATTTATTTTTTTTTTCTGTAAAGCTCGTCAGAATTATTGAGTTGTCAAAATTTTCATATTTCATAACGCAGCGACAACTCTTCCTCGTCACCGAAATTAGAAATCAGTCTAAGTTGATGACAACGTAATTTTGTCGTTGGACGACGTTGCGACGCGTAGACTTTGTTGTAATCGCTTCCATAATAGCGCATATATTTTAATCGTGACAGACTGTCGCTGACGTAGTGTCTTGTCGCTACGTTTTGATTCTGTTTTCACCCTAATGCATACATAAACGAAAGAAAACGGGACTCTTCCAAACTGGATAGATAAAAAGGTGGAAGGCACGCTTGGATAGAAAATTTTTAGTACAGCGATTATGAGTTGGAAAAAGTGGTTGATGAGTAAAGTCGCAGTCAGGCGAGCAAGCTGGGAAAAAGTCAAGTCGGTGTCAAAATTCGCGCGCTACCTCTTATGCCGCAAAATGTGCTCGATTTAATTTTTGGATGTGCTTTTTTTTTATAAAAAGTTTGAGTCTTATCTACCATCACTTCGATTTTCGTTATTAAAACAGACTAGAAATTCTTAAAAAAAAAAAAAAAAAACAATAGTTATATGTACCTGCATATGAATGTTCATATACGTACATATGTACATACATAAATTTGTATAAATAAAGTATTGTATGAACATGTACACATATATAAGTGTAAGAAAAAAAAATATACGGAAAAAAAATTTAAAAATACATGTCGCCACCTTAGAGTGCAAACTGGTGATACGCAAATTGTGTAGTTATGTCCAAAAAGCGAAGAAAATTGCCGAGCGATATGTAAATATATATTAATCCGCATGTGGCGCGTGATATATAGAAGCGTGACATATATGTACATACTTTTTATTATGCCGCAAAACTCCAATTACTAGAACGGCTTTTGTTGAAAAAAAAAAAAAAAAGAAAAGAAAAGAACCAAGAAAGCTTAAGTATTATATAAAGTGTCATAAACCCTCAACGTTATCACTTCACCATGGTAGACCAGAAATATGCAATTAAGGCTTGAAATTAAAATACAAAACAAAACAAAAAAAAAAAAGAACAAATCCTTAACTGGTACCGAATAGACGCAAGTTTCAAGACAAAAAAAAAAAAAAAAAAAAGAAAAACTGTAAGGAAGAAGTGATATGAATGAATATTTGAGATTGATTTGTTATGTGTACGACGACTGATTTAAGGTTCAGACATTGGTGACTTAGGTAAATAAACACCTTTAAATGTACAATAAAACCAAAAAAAAAAAAGGAAAAAAAAAACCAAAAAGAAAATTTTTTTTTTAAACAATGATAATAACAAGTAAACAGCAATAACAACAACAAAAATTTTTATCAGCATCGCAGCAGTAACCACCATAGCCACCACAGCATCAACAACAGTCATCATAGCATCAACAACTACAACAACGTCAACACCAGTCGCCGGAGCCTAGGTCGTAAGCTATTTATATTATTTTGTATCTATATTTCATTTTTTTAATTTTCATTAATTAGAATTGAAGCACACGTGTGCATATTTATGTAGATTACCGGCGGAACAGAAGGTAGGCGAATGTAATAAGACTTGAGAACAATTGTCCATTGTAAGCTTATTGCATTAACACTTTTTACAAGCTTGATCGTGAGCTAATTCACAAGCACGCTTGTTACGAGTAAATTTTCCTTTTGTACCAAGTAACAATGAGTTTTATAAGCTAAAAACAAAAAAAAAAAAAAAGGCTGTCATTTTGATCTCTCCACAGTTGTTCTTTAGTCCCTTTTCCTTAGTTTACTCAGGTATTTCTCGAGCTTAATGTTCAATATTGCAAGCTTGTTATAATGTTTTTCTGGGGTTGACTGCGGATCACCCTAATGCTTGAATGTATCAAAAAGGGGCGCCCTAATTTATTTAATTTGTACACAGCAGACTTGGGCATTATTCGAATAAATTTTTATTTAGATAATTATTTGAATAAAAATTTATTTTTCAAATTTTATTCAGATAAATTCATTCGAATAATTATTCTGAGGTTTATTCGTTATTGCAAATAATAAATAAAAACTCAGGGTACAACAAAAAAAAAAAACAACTGAGTAATAGTAAAAAAAAAAAAAAAAAAAAAAAAAAAAAAAAATTTATTCATCTATTATTTTTATTCGAATAAATTTTGCCCAACTGTGGTACACAGATATTTAACCACAAAATGCAAGAAAAGTAAAGATTTAAATATACATAAGTTAAAAGGAAGAATGAATTATAAATAAATTGTAAGTTTAAAATGGGAGTGCTGATTGTCTTTATTTAAGAAGGCATAGGGATTTCAGGAATGGGGTCATCAAAACATAGGTGCACTGATGACCATGGATGAGGGTGGGTCGAAAAGCACCAGCGCTGCAACAACACCAGCGGCGCACCACAGGTAAGGGGTTACTGATATTCGTGTGCGACAGTAACTATGGATTAGGGTGGGACAAAAATGCACCGGCGCTGCAATAACATCGGCAACGCCACCCCCTTGTGAGTTCGGCCTTTAACTTTTTTTTTTTGATTTTCCATATGTTTTAAATTTCAGCTTTCTTTTATGTATTTTCAGATGCCTGTTAATAACCGGTCCTTCCGGTTGATTCAAATTAAATTAAAATTTAACGATTTTTTTTTGCGATATAAATATTCAAATTTAAATTCACTTTGACAGTTTTTTTTTGACAGTGTTTATTCAAATTTAGTGCATATCGATTTCAACGTACATTCAAATTTAAATTTTGGTGCAACGATTATTTTCTCGTCCGTCCGCGATTATTTAAATTTAACGTGCGCTCATCTATTTTTAAATTTTTCCGTCGATTGTCAGTATTTCCGTCCGATTTAAATTTCGGTTTAAATGTTTTGCTAACGTCCGTCTGACTTTAACGTACATTCAAACTCATATTCAAATTTTAACGTCATTTTCCCTCGGTTCGCATTTATTTAAATTTAACTGATGCCTGGCCTCTTGAATTTGGATTTTCGGGTTATTTTGAATTTTCGAATTTTTCAACGGTCCGTCCGTGGCATCCGGCTAAACCGGATGTTGTTTTAGTGTGATTTTACTCGTTTTGGTTTGAAAAGGCATGATATGAATTTTTTCTGTTTATGGCGCAGGACAGCAATGTAGGCAAGAACCCCGCCCAGCCGACAATGACTAGCCACAGTGCAACCCTAGATCATGCCACCGCCATGCATTGCTGCTCCACTCGATATTCGAATGCCAACCATAACAGATGGCGCCCAACGTGCTGACTCGATGGCTTTTTGGTCAGCCAGTGACGCCTTACTATCTCGCAAGTCCCAGATGGGCAGGCCCTGCGCCGCCACTGCGTTGCGGCGAGATGGTGGGGCTGATCAGGTTGTCCAAGGAGGTCATCGCTGTTGGTAGCATAGGGCGCCACAAAGCGCAGATCGTAATCGAGGTCAAACGCGTATCCATAACAGATGGCGCCCAACGTGGTGTCTTGGGTGCTGGCTTCAGTGGTTTTCTGGTCGGTCAGTGAAGTTTCATCTTCACGCAAGTCCCAGATTGGCAGCCTCCGTAGCCGCCACTGCGTTGCGGCGGGATGATGGAATTGATCAGACTGATTGGAGAGTCATTGGTGTTAGTGGCTCAGGGCTCCACGAGACTTTACGTCACCCAGTCTGTTTTTTTCTTTTTGCATTTCACCCGGAGAGGCAGTGTTTAACGCACTTAATTTTTTTTTGTAGTTTAAATATTAAATTTGTTTTCACTGTCGTCCAAGGGGCATGTCCGCTAGATTCAGTATTTATTTTTATTTCTTTTTGCCGAATATGTCTTTTGTGCAGTTTTGTGTATCGGATTTTTTTTTTCTTTTGGGGCCTAGCTCATCTCGCGTCTGGGGTAGTGTTTCGAACACCGCCTTCATTGCGATGAGTTGAGTTGGATCCTAAGCTAGCAAATCCTTCTTCGCAAGTCTGGGGTAGCGGCTTCAAACCGTGCCTTTCATTGCGGCGGAGCCAAGGATGTTGGCCATGAGGAAAATCCGTCCTTTTATTTTTTTTGTTTTCGTGATTTTTTTTTTGCAATTTAGGCCTCAGCCATCCCGCGTCTGAGTTGGTTGCACTTAGCGCCACTTTCATTGCGATGGGTGGTCTGAGACCTGAGTTGGTACTTTTCATCTCCGCAAGTCTGGGGAATGCAGCCTCTAGCTGCACCTTTCATTGCGGCGGAGATTAGGAGGGTATTCTGCAAATTTCTTTTGTACTGTCTTTTTCGTTGGTTATGCGATGCAGGCCTCAGTTCATCTCATGCCTGAGTTGGGTGCCTTGGAACATTTAGCAACACTTCATGGCGATGAGCTGAGCTGAGACCGAAGGATGTATTGTCTATCTCCGCAAGTCTGGGGATAGCGGATTCAACCCGTTCCTTTCATTGCGGCGGAGATAGGTTAGTATTTCGCAAAATTTAAATTTTTTTTTGTTATTGCTAACTATCTTTAGTTAGCCAGCCTGTCTCAGGGATTTAGCTTCCGAGCAACCCTGCATTGCGGTTGGTGCGCTGGAGACCAGTTGGCACACACTGTCTTAATTTTTTTGTTTTTCAAGGGGGTTTATATATATTTTTTTTTATTCTGTAACCTGTGCCTTTTATAATGGGAGGTCAGCATTCCCATTGAATAACGAACATATATATATATTTTGCATTGTATATCTTTTTACATTTACATATACACGTATATGAACACGTTTATTTATACAAATATTTTTTTTTGACAAGCGAAGTGCGGTCGTTTTGAATCGATATTGTTAGCTAAACTTAAGATAATTTTTTTTTATCGCAAATAATAATTACAATTATTGCTTGATTTTCCCACCAAACGCGACAACTAAAGTTTTATTACTTTATCGGATGTGACATAATTTTTTACCGGCATAGAGATTTAAATAGCAAATAATCATTATTAATATTCGCTGAAAACTTGATCAAACACAAAACCAAAGTTTTGTTAATTTTCTTTTGGATGCGATCTAATTTTTAATCGAGATAAAGATCTAAATTTCGTTAATTGTACAAATATTTACATTCGAGCTTTGACACCAAACGTGACTTATTCAAGCAGTTAATTGCTTTAGATTTGATGCAACCGTCCAAGCGTGCCTTGTTTTTTTTGAAGCGCTCAAACGTTCGATTTTTTTTTGAAAATGCCTCAAAACACTCAGCAGTCGGCTGAAGGGATGCAAACTAGGAGTTCGACTAGAGGTAGTGGTTCTAAAAACAGAGGTAGCGGGGTATATTATAGAGGAAGAGGAAGTGGAGGTGCAACTCCGAAACCCCCAGCGAGCCGACCTTTAGTAATGCATTCACCAATAGTCAGCCGGACAACAGTAGATCCATTCAGGGATGTTCCAAATAATGACCCTTCGGGAAAATATGATAGACCGACTAGTGCAAATATCCTCGATCTAGACAGTCTTATTAGGAACATGCCAGATCCGCCTGAGCAATGCGCGACAAATACTGTAGGCGAGGCTAGCGCTTTACCACAAGTTCGGTTACAACCAAACGTTTACAATGATAGGGCTTCCAACCAAGAGACCCATCCCGAAGTGTCTCCCTTGAATTCGTGGGTACACGTTCTACACCAATTATTCCAAACGTCACAGGAAGAACTGCGCCATGAAATGAGAGCTATTAGGGAAAACGTGAATACCCTGAACGCTGCAGTCGCAGCCTCTCGAACGGCGGCAGATTTTGTTAGGAGTGATGCTAGATGTGATACTAGGGATGATGCTAGACAGCAGCCGAACCAAGCGCAGACTTTTGTTAACAACTCAATTATTCCCGCGCCTAGTAATACGGTTGTGAAACCACAAGATTGGAAGATATCTTATGACGGTACTGGTAGTGTTTCAGATTTTTTGTTTAAATTGGACACCTTGCGTGAGCGCACGCAGTGTACAGAAGATCAGCTTATGGCCAGTTTTCACCTTTTCTTGTCAGGACGTGCCGAAGAATGGTATTGGTTATTTACCAAACAAAATTCCAACGCAAACTATCCATTTTTGAGTTACTCTTTAAAACGGGAATTCGGTACAATGAAAACGGACCACGAGCTGATGATGGAAATATCTGTGCGTAAGCAGAAAGTGAATGAGACATACGACGTTTTCCACACGGACATTCTGGCATTAAACGCAAGACTTAGAGAGCCCATGTCTGAAGCCTTGTTAATAGATATCATCAAACGCAACGTTAATGGAAATTTGAAATTAATGCTGTTTAACGCGGATGTAAGAAGTCTACATGACCTTCGCGATGTAGCTCGAAGAGGTGAACAAGTATTGAAAGAGAGCAGAACCTTAGTCTCAAATTACCATAGGCCAAGCGTAAACGAAGCACGTGCCATAGCTCCAGAATGTAGGGTCGAAAACGAAGATTATATAGTAGATCCGCAGGTAGAAGCGTTGAATTATCGTCGAATGGGTAAGCCAGACTACTCAGGGATTAAGTGTTGGAATTGTCAGACAATGGGTCACTCCTATATATACTGTGAGGAGCCAATTAAATCTCAGTTTTGTTTTAAATGCGGTCAGAGAGGAGTGTTGACTCCGAAGTGTCCCAACGACCACCGTGGTCAGGGAAACCGTTATCCGAGCGAGAAGAGAGAGGGGGAAACTCGTTCGGGACTATAGCCCCCACTTCAGTCAATACCCAGCCAATCATCGCGAGTACTGAGCCTAGTCCACTTTCGGCCAGATCCGCGAGTAGTCAACAAACACCAATAGTAACTTTCCCTGATAGTACGGATAATTCGAATAGTTCGGATTCAGATAGCCCGACTTCGTCACAAACCAATTCTCGACCAATTCGTATTTTGAAAGCTTCAGTTAGAAGTGTTAGTTGTCAGACCATTTTCCAACCCAGATTAGAAGAAAGAGAACAAAACTATCAAATGGTTAGGTCAAATATTTTCACGAATGATTCCCAACTATATCCACCCGAAAGAATTTTGCAGTGTAGGAAGAGGTATAGCAAACGTGTCCAGGTGCGCAGACTTTTGGATAGCACCACACTCGTCCTTACAGACGATGAAAGACCAATGATTAGGGTGAGGATAGGAAATGGATCACTTGTGGGGTTATTGGATTCAGGAGCCAATGTCTCTATTCTGGGTAAGGACTGTTTGAAGTTTCTAGAGGAAAACAATCTTAAATATCGTGAAATGAATGAATGTGTATATACGGCAGGCGGCGACAAACGGAAGATAATAGGTTGCAGTTCATTGCCTGTCACTTTTAAAAATACAACAAAATCCATATCTTTTTACCTTGTTCCTTCGCTTCTCCAGGAAGCCTATTTCGGAGTAGATTTTTGGAAAGCATTTGCTTTAGCTCCCGAAATATTTCCAAGTGTATCTTGCCTAGAAGCAAAGGAAGATATAGAAGAAAGTCCCAATTTTCATGATTTAACTACATCCCAGAAGTACGATTTGCAAAAAGTTATTGATATGTTTCCGTCGTTTGAAAAATTAGGTCTAGGGCAAACACAGCTAGTGGAGCACCATATTGACACGGGTGACGCTGCCCCAATAAAAAGTAAACATTTTCCTCTTTCGCCACCAAGGCAGGCTGAAGCCTACAGTGAAATTGATAGATTATTGAAAATGGGAGTCATCGAAGAGTCGAATTCGCCATGGTGTAGCCCAGTTGTGTTAGTACGGAAACCTGGTAAGGTTAGGCTCTGCATTGATTCTAGGAAGGTAAACGCAGTCACGAAGAAAGACTCATATCCGCTGCCGCATATCAACGGGTTATTGAGCCGACTAAAGTATACGCACTTTATTAGTGGTATCGACTTAAAAGACGCGTTCTTCCAAATTAAACTAACTGAGTCGTCAAAAGAGAAGACAGCGTTTGCGGTGCCAGGTAAACCCTTGTACCATTACAAAGTTATGCCCTTTGGGCTGTGTAACGCGCTGCAAACAATAAGTCGACTCATGGACAAAGCAATTCCCTCGTATATGCGAGAACATGTTTTTGTTTATTTGGACGACCTGTTGGTATGTAGTGCGGATTTTGACGACCACGTCAAACTTTTAGCAGATGTTGCGAGGTGCTTGAAGAGTGCAGGCCTTACAATCAATGTGAGTAAAAGTAAATTTTGCCAGAGAGAAATTCGTTACTTAGGGTATGTTATAGGCAGTGGATGTTTGAAGGTGAATCCAGAGAAAATAGAGGCAATGCAAAATTTCCCCATTCCCAAATCTCCTCGACAGGTTCGCAGATTCGTGGGTATGGCAAATTGGTATAGGGCATTTATTACCAATTTCGCTGATTTAGCAGGCCCTTTGACAGATTGTTTACGTAAGTCACCTGGTCCTTTCAAACTCACTCCAGAAGCAATAGAGGCCTTCGAAAAACTTAAAGTAGCTCTGAGTTCCGCTCCAGTATTAGCTCAACCTGATTTTTCCAGAGAATTTGTCATTCAATGTGATGCTTCCAAAATAGGAGTAGGAGGCGTGTTATTCCAGGTCGATGATAATGGTGTAGAGCATCCAATAGCTTTCGTTTCGAAAAAATTAAATAATGCTCAACGCAACTATACAGTCACCGAGCTGGAATGCCTCGCCGCAATTGTCAGCGTCAAGCGTTTCAGACCCTACGTTGAAGGGCTGCCATTTCGTATCATCACGGACCACTCAAGCCTTAAATGGTTGATGGCGCAAAAGGACCTTAGTGGTAGGTTAGCTAGATGGTCACTGTTACTACAGAGATATGATTTCGAAATGCAGCATCGTAAGGGGGCTCTGAACGTAGTACCGGACGCTCTGTCGCGTTTTGACGTTGACGAGTTGACTTCATCCCCCGCGCCTTACGAAATAGACTTAGACTCATCTGAATTTAGAGCCAATGAGTATCTGGATCTTATCAGAACAATCACAGTAAACGGTGAGGCTCTCCCGGATTTGTGCGTCAGAGACGGGCTGATTTTTAAAAGGGTTAAGTTTCGAAAAGGTGTGGAGGGTGAAGAAGACTCGTTATGGCGGTTGTGGTTGCCCGAAGGACTCAGGGAGGAAGCAATACGAATGGCACATGACGCAGTTAGGAGTTATCACGGAGGTTGGCAAAAGACATTGGAACGGGTTAGGTCGAATTACTTCTGGCCACAACAAGCTAGGGACGTTAGAGATTATGTAAAGGTTTGTGAAACTTGCAAGGCTGTAAAAACAACGAATCAGCAGTCAAGACCACCTATAGGAAGCGCTTTCGTTACAGAGAGACCTTTTCAGCGCTTATATTGCGACTTCTTAGGACCTTATCCTAGATCAAAACGCAGGAACCAATTTCTTTTTATTATCTTAGACCATTTTTCAAAGTATGTTTGGCTGAAGCCAATGCAGAGAGCGACAACTATCAATGTAATGAACTACTTCGGTACAGAGATTTTTCCAGCCATAGGGGTCCCAGAATATGTCCACAGCGATAATGGGAAACAATTCATCTCAAAAGAAATGAAAGCGTTCTTTGAAAAGTATGGTGTGACGCATGTTAGAACAGGAGTGTATTCCCCACAAGCTAATGCGTCCGAACGCGTGAATAGAGAGATAGTTTCCAAGATAAGAATTTTCCTAAAAGATAAGCAGGATCATACGGACTGGGACAAACATATACCCGAAATTCTATCAGTTCTGAGAAGTGATTTTCATACGTCAATTCAGTGCTCTCCGTACTTTGCATTATATGGTCAGAATATGGTCCAACACGCATCCGCGTATAAGTTATTAGAAAAATTGGATAGCCTCAAAGAAGATCGTGTACCGATAGTGAGCAAAGCTGACAAGTTATCAGGAATCCACGAGCAAATCCGTAAAAATCTAGCGCAGGCAAATGATAGAGTCAAGCAGGTTTACAATAAGCGCTCTAGGCTTGTGAATTATAGGGAAGGTCAAGAGGTATTTAGAAGAAATTTTGCTTTGAGTAACTTCAAACAGGGCATAAATGCGAAATTCCTGCCAAAATATATTAAGTGTCGAGTTCGTGGAAAAGTAGGCAATGCACTGTATGACTTAGAAGACTTAACAGGGAGATTAATAGGACGATTCCATGCTTCTGATATCCGTCCTCAATAAGACTCCGCTGGGCGTCTTGGCGGTCGGGGACAATTCGCCCAGTATTCTCCCCGAGCAGTTATAATAATAGGTGGATCACAAGCGCTCCCACCGGGAACCGTGGACCATCTAGCAGTCCATATTCCAATTGGTCTGCTTATACGGAGTTTTGACGAGTTCTCCCAAATTAAAATGTCTAGTTTTATGGAGTTTTGGCGAGTTCTCCTATATCAAATGCCTTACCTTACGGAGTTTTGACGAGTTCTCCAATACAAAAATGTCTATTCAAACGGAGTACTGATGATTTTCCTGTTAAAGTTTTTTTTGTCCAGCTTCGCGAGGTTAGGGACCATAGACCAGCTGATAGGGTGATTGTATTCGGAGTTTAGACGCGTTCTCCTGTAAAAAAATGTCTAAGGCCGCGAAGCCTTAAAATAGGAAACAAAATAATTAAATTTTTTTTGTAAAGCCCATTCCGGGGGGCGAGAAACCAGCGGACCAAGGGTCTTTTTCAAGACCGCCTGTCCTGGGTCCAGCGTGCGGGGTTGGATCAGCCGGGGGGGACAGGTTGTTAAGACCGACCAAGATCGGCACCTAGGAGGAGGGCTCCTAGGGGGGAGTAGGCTTCTCTGGCCTAAGCCAATAGAGAAACACCGCAACACCGGACTTACGCATTTTGGTTTTTTTTACCAAATGAATTTTTTTTTATATACCTGACTTTCAATTATTCTCGGATTTTCATACACTACTAGATTGCACGTTCATATAGCATACGTTTTTTTTGGTATCACCTGATGGAGCCTCTGTTGCCCGGTTAGCTGTGGTAGAATTTGAGACTCTTATCTAGGGGTGAGTCGGTCCCCACGTAGTTAACGGTTGAGTATTCTCGCGACAACCTTACAGGCAAACCATTTTTCCTGTTCGCTCCCTCGTCAGGTCTTCGAAGCGAAGCAGGCCTGTTATGGTTTGCTATCGATATCAATACTGATATCGATCATAAACGGGTTAATTTCGGTTGCTCAATTCTGTTTGTGTGGCAGCACCACTATTTCAGTAGTTTTTTTTCTTAGTACTTTTCCAATAACTTCCATTTCATAATGGCCGACGTGCTGACATGGTGAAGAAGAATGGTTGACGCGTGGCCAAACTAAACAGGTCGTCGCATGGGAGGCAGAATATGCGATTGACGCTAGGCGGCTTGTTTCAAATGTCAAAAGCAGGGAAAAAGAAGTGAACACACAACTTAGCAAGGATTGTTTAAAGAAGGATTTCGCGGCAGATAAGCTGATTGCAATTGGGTACGTGTGCAAAAAAAGTGCGAACGTCAGATAGAACCGATTGGGGAAAAATTTTTGCTTTGAAAATAATTTCTCTCCTCTTTCACGTTGACATTTTTTTTTAAAGGAAACACACACATCAAAACGTAACTAATATAACCTTCTTTGGATAAACCTTGAGCTTAGCATTCTACTTCTGCGAACAAGGCATGCAAGATTGTAAAATCAAATCAACAGACAATAAGTGACATATGCCAAGAAGAAGAAGAGCGATTCTCCCTCGCATCGACCTTGTATGTTTGAGCTATGGGCTAGAGTAATAGGTGGCCGCACTGCGAGACGAGGGTGATTTATGAGGTTGTCTCGATGGCAACAGCTGACAATTTTTTTTTGACAGGAGCCATTTCCTTGTTCGAGTAAATTTCATTCACCACTGGTGGTGTTCTAACGTTTTGTATTTTCTTATTCAGTTACTAGATATCTTAAATGTAACCTTTTTTTTATTCAAAATCCTGTAATTAATTCTCCTCTTCCTCCACTAAGAGTCTAAACAAATTTTAAATAAGTAATTGTATCCGAAATTTACATTGATTTCTTTTTATTCTTCTAGATGGTTATATGGTTTTGCTGTAATTTCCAGATCTCAATCTATATAGATTGCATGAAAATTTTTCTTATTTGCAAATAGGCAAGCTTTCGAGCCAACCTCTATAAGTAGGCCTTTCATGGGGAAAGCTTAACTCAAATTTCCCATCTCAACCTTAACAATCGTTCCAATGGCGAGGTATGCACATGTATTGGTGATGGAGAAACTGGTTCTCCAGGGTTGCCATGAACACTTCTTACTGTGAAAATACGTAACACATGGTTATTCGGTGACTTAGTACTTTCAAATGTACATATTATAAAATGTTCTTATGCGATCCATACAATTTTAAAATTTAGATAGTTCACAGAAAATTAATTAATTATTTACCACATATTTATACTATTGTTTCATTAATCAGATTTTCCTGTCTCTTACCATTTTTATGATTTGAGCGTAAGACAACATTGTCTATTAATATTCCCCAACGCACACTAATAGAATTTTACAGTAGCAAATTTACTAGGGCACGAATAAAATCGACTTTTTTGAGATAGTTTCATGGGGAAAATGCTTGAGGCATTTTATTCCGAAAGTTTTGGTAATTTTTTTTTGTGTATCCTGGCAACCGCATTCCATCTCGCTTGTGTTATTGCTAGCGTCACACCAGAATATGAACATCCAAATTACAGTAAAATCACGCCACTGAACAAGCGGCAGTCACGCCACCTTACGCTGAAGACAAATCGAGGCGACGCGACGGTGCGACAGCGACAGACGCTGGACGTAATAATGTCAGTGCGAGTTCAGCGATTAAAGCATGATAAAAGTGTCAACGATTGTCACTACATATGCCTGTTGCAGCCACATTACAATTTTTAAGTCACAATTAGAGGTTTTCTTTCGCTTAGATCATAAATTTTCAACGCAAAATGATAAGCTAAATAGCTAAATTCATTAATGTAATGCATTAGATTTTCATTACGTTTGATTGCGTTTAAATATTTATTTTTTTTTTCTGTAAAGCTCGTCAGAATTATTGAGTTGTCAAAATTTTCATATTTCATAACGCAGCGACAACTCTTCCTCGTCACCGAAATTAGAAATCAGTCTAAGTTGATGACAACGTAATTTTGTCGTTGGACGACGTTGCGACGCGTAGACTTTGTTGTAATCGCTTCCATAATAGCGCATATATTTTAATCGTGACAGACTGTCGCTGACGTAGTGTCTTGTCGCTACGTTTTGATTCTGTTTTCACCCTAATGCATACATAAACGAAAGAAAACGGGACTCTTCCAAACTGGATAGATAAAAAGGTGGAAGGCACGCTTGGATAGAAAATTTTTAGTACAGCGATTATGAGTTGGAAAAAGTGGTTGATGAGTAAAGTCGCAGTCAGGCGAGCAAGCTGGGAAAAAGTCAAGTCGGTGTCAAAATTCGCGCGCTACCTCTTATGCCGCAAAATGTGCTCGATTTAATTTTTGGATGTGCTTTTTTTTTATAAAAAGTTTGAGTCTTATCTACCATCACTTCGATTTTCGTTATTAAAACAGACTAGAAATTCTTAAAAAAAAAAAAAAAAACAATAGTTATATGTACCTGCATATGAATGTTCATATACGTACATATGTACATACATAAATTTGTATAAATAAAGTATTGTATGAACATGTACACATATATAAGTGTAAGAAAAAAAAATATACGGAAAAAAAATTTAAAAATACATGTCGCCACCTTAGAGTGCAAACTGGTGATACGCAAATTGTGTAGTTATGTCCAAAAAGCGAAGAAAATTGCCGAGCGATATGTAAATATATATTAATCCCCATGTGGCGCGTGATATATAGAAGCGTGACATATATGTACATACTTTTTATTATGCCGCAAAACTCCAATTACTAGAACGGCTTTTGTTGAAAAAAAAAAAAAAAGAAAAGAAAAGAACCAAGAAAGCTTAAGTATTATATAAAGTGTCATAAACCCTCAACGTTATCACTTCACCATGGTAGACCAGAAATATGCAATTAAGGCTTGAAATTAAAATACAAAACAAAACAAAAAAAAAAGAACAAATCCTTAACTGGTACCGAATAGACGCAAGTTTCAAGACAAAAAAAAAAAAAAAAAAAGAAAAACTGTAAGGAAGAAGTGATATGAATGAATATTTGAGATTGATTTGTTATGTGTACGACGACTGATTTAAGGTTCAGACATTGGTGACTTAGGTAAATAAACACCTTTAAATGTACAATAAAACCAAAAAAAAAAAAAAAGGAAAAAAAAACCAAAAAGAAAAATTTTTTTTTAAACAATGATAATAACAAGTAAACAGCAATAACAACAACAAAAAATTTTATCAGCATCGCAGCAGTAACCACCATAGCCACCACAGCATCAACAACAGTCATCATAGCATCAACAACTACAACAACGTCAACACCAGTCGCCGGAGCCTAGGTCGTAAGCTATTTATATTATTTTGTATCTATATTTCATTTTTTTTATTTTCATTAATTAGAATTGAAGCACACGTGTGCATATTTATGTAGATTACCGGCGGAACAGAAGGTAGGCGAATGTAATAAGACTTGAGAACAATTGTCCATTGTAAGCTTATTGCATTAACACTTTTTACAAGCTTGATCGTGAGCTAATTCACAAGCACGCTTGTTACGAGTAAATTTTCCTTTTGTACCAAGTAACAATGAGTTTTATAAGCTAAAAACAAAAAAAAAAAAAAAGGCTGTCATTTTGATCTCTCTACAGTTGTTCTTTAGTCCCTTTTCCTTAGTTTACTCAGGTATTTCTTGAGCTTAATGTTCAATATTGCAAGCTTGTTATAATGTTTTTCTGGGGTTGACTGCGGATCACCCTAATGCTTGAATGTATCAAAAAGGGGCGCCCTAATTTATTTAATTTGTACACAGCAGACTTGGGCATTATTCGAATAAATTTTTATTTAGATAATTATTTGAATAAAAATTTATTTTTCAAATTTTATTCAGATAAATTCATTCGAATAATTATTCTGAGGTTTATTCGTTATTGCAAATAATAAATAAAAACTCAGGGTACAACAAAAAAAAAAACAACTGAGTAATAGTAAAAAAAAAAAAAAAAAAAAAAAAAAAATTTATTCATCTATTATTTTTATTCGAATAAATTTTGCCCAACTGTGGTACACAGATATTTAACCACAAAATGCAAGAAAAGTAAAGATTTAAATATACATAAGTTAAAAGGAAGAATGAATTATAAATAAATTGTAAGTTTAAAATGGGAGTGCTGATTGTCTTTATTTAAGAAGGCATAGGGATTTCAGGAATGGGGTCATCAAAACATAGGTGCACTGATGACCATGGATGAGGGTGGGTCGAAAAGCACCAGCGCTGCAACAACACCAGCGGCGCACCACAGGTAAGGGGTTACTGATATTCGTGTGCGGCAGTAACTATGGATTAGGGTGGGACAAAAATGCACCGGCGCTGCAATAACATCGGCAACGCCACCCCCTTGTGAGTTCGGCCTTTAACTTTTTTTTTTTGATTTTCCATATGTTTTAAATTTCAGCTTTCTTTTATGTATTTTCAGATGCCTGTTAATAACCGGTCCTTCCGGTTGATTCAAATTAAATTCAAATTTAACGATTTTTTTTTTGCGATATAAATATTCAAATTTAAATTCACTTTGACAGTTTTTTTTTGACAGTGTTTATTCAAATTTAGTGCATATCGATTTCAACGTACATTCAAATTTAAATTTTGGTGCAACGATTATTTTCTCGTCCGTCCGCGATTATTTAAATTTAACGTGCGCTCATCTATTTTTAAATTTTTCCGTCGATTGTCAGTATTTCCGTCCGATTTAAATTTCGGTTTAAATGTTTTGCTAACGTCCGTCTGACTTTAACGTACATTCAAACTCATATTCAAATTTTAACGTCATTTTCCCTCGGTTCGCATTTATTTAAATTTAACTGATGCCTGGCCACTTGAATTTGGATTTTCGGGTTATTTTGAATTTTCGAATTTTTCAACGGTCCGTCCGTGGCATCCGGCTAAACCGGATGTTGTTTTAGTGTGATTTTACTCGTTTTGGTTTGAAAAGGCATGATATGAATTTTTTCTGTTTATGGCGCAGGACAGCAATGTAGGCAAGAACCCCGCCCAGCCGACAATGACTAGCCACAGTGCAACCCTAGATCATGCCGACCGCCATGCATTGCTGCTCCACTCGATATTCGAATGCCAACCATAACAGATGGCGCCCAACGTGCTGACTCGATGGCTTTTTGGTCAGCCAGTGACGCCTTACTATCTCGCAAGTCCCAGATGTGCAGGCCCACTGCGTTGCGGCGAGATGGTGGGGCTGATCAGGTTGTCCAAGGAGGTCATCGCTGTTGGTAGCATAGGGCGCCACAAAGCGCAGATCGTAATCGAGGTCAAACGCGAACCATAACAAAATTAAGAGTACGAAAAAAAGAGAAAATTATCAACCAACGTTATTGAACACAAAATCGTAAACATTCGCAAGAAAACAGCTGATACGCTGTTTTCACAATTTGATTTCCAGATTAGGTTGTAATTGAAATCTTTGAAAATAAAAATGAATGGAAATAACTGAATTAGGAATACGAAAATCTACTTTATATATTCTACAACATCGTCAAGATTCCTTTTTTCATGTCGCTTCGTGTGCAGAAATCGACGCTACACTTCGCTGCACAAAACAAACAAACAAATTAATAATACGGTATTTGCTTTAAATTTCGAAGCTTTAAATAGGAAAGATAAAAAATTTTACGGAATCTTCCATTTTCTTTCATTATACACTCATTTTTTTCCGATTTTTTACACAAATTTTACTGCTTTCATAAATTCCACCAAGTGGAAAAATGTAAACAAATATCTTCTTCTTCCTGTTTTCTAAGCGTAGTACGCCATGATTCAAATAAAGAAGATTGTGCATTCAGCGGTACCGCTATGCGTTCATCCAAAATTTGACAGAATCAGCTGATTTAGTGACGTAGTAACATAAATTCTCTTTCACCCAGTTTCGTTTCCGGTTATCTAAAAACTAAAGATTGTGTGCGATAAATGTGAAATTTTTATTAAAAAACTATTTTAAATAAAGAAAAATGAAGTGCCGCGTATTTATTTGTGTGAATAATAGTTTAATAAAGGTATTTTTTGCATGTCAGCAAATTTTCTTTCTCGTCGATAACGTAGTTGATGACGTACTAACCAAAATGAACCCAGTCTCACGGATGAATATTTTGCTGAATATCGCTGAGTGCACAATCTTCTTTATTTGAATCATGGTAGTACGCCTAGCTACCAGCACTGCTTTACGCCAAGCGACATGTAGCCAGCATATCAATTGATACTCATGCTTTAAACCATGATTCAAATAAAGAAGATTGTGCACTCAGCCATATTCAGCAAAATATTCATCCGTGAGACTGGGTTCATTTTGGTTAGTACGTCATCAACTACGTTATCGACGAGAAAGAAAATTTGCAAACAGGCAAAAAATACCTTTATTGAACTATTATTCACACAAATAAATACGCGGCACTTCATTTTTCTTTATTTAAAATAGTTTTTTAACATAAATTTCACATTTATCGCACACAATCTTTAGTTATTAGAAAACCGGAAACGAAACTGGGTGAAAGAGAATTTATGTTACTACGTCACTAAATCAGCTGATTCTGTCAAATCTTGGATGAACGCATAGCGGAACCGCTGAATACACAATCTTCTTTATTTGAATCATGGCTTTAAACCATGGTACAATAACTTAGAGGTAGGCGCATGGGCGAATTCAGAAACAACTTTTTTTATTTCCAAAGGTAGAGTGTAATGTCAAAATCCAAGCGAATTATAATCATGGCCAATAGGAATGAGCGAGTCCTAAGCGAATTCAGATTTTAACCACGGCGAAATATCATTTTGACATTACACTCTACCAATTACAATAACAAAATACATGGGGATTTTCTGAATTCGCCCCTGCGCCTACCTGGTATATCTGCCTTGCTTTAAACATCCTTTTCGTATTCTGGCAGCAGGAAATACGTGGTAACATTTTGTTACCATTTTCAGCCCGATTCCATTCCGTTCATATGAAAATGCTTTCACAGCATTCCCGTGTGTGCCAGAATACCAACTGAAAAAATGTTAACAATTTTCAGCAACATAACCTACCTGTAAAGCAATTTTCCGGTAATGCTCAGAATAGGACTGTAAATCGATTTAGTCGGTAGTGTGAATCTTCCCTGCTAGAATTGTGTGACCGAAACTACTAACACTATTACAAAAATATAATATTACCAACACATTTGCACTCGTATGTGTTCTAGCCAAGTTCAAAACCAATGAGATAGATAAGGATAGAATGGAATTTGAAAATGCACATACGGGAACGTGATAAATGAAACGGTCACAAAAGTTCCCGATGCCCTTAAGAATGTGATCGGAAATATCCCAAAACTTTTGGTCATGCCTGCCGGTCATATGACCGGTCAAATGTCCTGCACAGTTCTTGCAGGGTTAGAGCCTTAATGGAGGATTTTTAGCATTGAGTATGGCAGCACGAAATGTCATAATCTGCTTAATTGTGAGGTGGTTAATATGGCAACAAAAACTTGACGTTTGTTTTTATACAATGGGTGGTAATATAACCTAACTATAGAAGGTCCATGCAAGGGAGAGTAGCTCTTCTTCCTCGTATTTGCAGCTTATGTAAAACTATCGTCTTTTGTTTTGATTTTGCATTCTTGCACGTGTTTTTCGTGGAAATAGCTTGTGTGTTCGGTTGTGTGTTCGCTGGCGTTTTCTCTGCTTTTGACATTTTTGAAAAAGGCCGTCTAACTGGCTATGTTCAGAAACGCAGCATTAAACGCAACAGCGGCAGTAATTATTTTTTTGATGATTGTGATGAGCAACGCTTCATGCAAAATTTACGTTTATGAACGCTCTGCTTCTACTACAAAATCAGATTGCGCTTCAAACTGTGTTTCTGAACAAAGCCACTGTAATCACCTCTTTATATATGTCAAATCACATTTTTCCAATCCGTCTTGTTTGACATTATACGAGAACCTTCTTCGCCATGATTGGCGGAATACCATTTAGTATACATACACAATTCCAATCAGCTTATCTACTACGATATCCGTATTTAGATAATTCTTGGATCCGGATCGCGGATTACAAAAGCCGTGTTTCACATACGGTGATCCTAACCCAGATAAAAATGTTTGCATGTAAATGCAACAACAAAGATTTCAGCTCGATTAAACCAGATAAATTGCTGGTTCAATTTCTGATCCGCCCTGTTCGATTTGTTTTTTCCGTGCTGATTTGGCAGCACAGTGCTTTTTTGATTTGGCAGAACTGAAAAGTGACATTTGTGTATGTATACATATATATACATATACCCTGCAGTAAATTTGTTTCACTGCTAAATGATCATTCTTTGTTGAATATTCATCACTATCGTTTTGCGTTGGTGCAAGCGTGCAAGTTATATTGAAAAAACCAAACGAAATATCATCTAGGCGGTTATAAACCCACGAGCCAGCTTGTATTTCGGTAGGTTTTTTGACATTCGGCAGCTTTTCTGACAAATTTTTCAATTTGACAACTATAAAACAAATTATATTTAAAATAAAAAATATATGGAAATACAAATTTCAAATTTGCCTCTTGTAAGCTTCTACTTTGGCCGTAAGGGGAAAGAAGAAGTCCGGAAGAAAAATTATACTGCGCACTGGCTTCTCCTTATAACATGGAATACATAGCTATCCCGCCATTTGAGTTTCATAATTTATTTCTGTAATTTAAATTCAAATTTCCAAAAAAATAATTTTTGAAATAGTTATTTTCATTTAGTTTGAAGTTTAAAGTCAATCAAATTGTTTTTGAGGGAGTATTTGTCTCTTTTCAACGTACAGAAGAATTGTTTTTGCGCTATTATAACTCTGACGAGTTTTATGGCCGAGCTTCTCTCCCAATTCGAGGTGTGCTCCTTTTGTTTTTCCTACCATTAGACAGTTTTATGCCGGCTCCGAACGGAGCCATATAGGCATGAGGAAAGCAAACCATTTATTTGAAAAAATTCAGCAGCCTTTATATGAAAGCATTCACTGATGCCTTCTCATGATGAATTTCCTCAGTGATTCATAAAGGATTCATTTCAGATTTTTACTGCTGGGTATATGTTGTATATGTTTTTTCTTCTTTTTAGTTCTTTTCAAGTGCAGCCAATTTTCATTATGAGCCCGATTGTTTCAGTAAAAATTTATCTTAACCCAGACCCAGATGTAATAACTGAAATGCCCCTAAAATTTCTAAATATTTTGCGATCCAGAATCGCGATCTATGGATTTCATCAATATATAGTGGTCGTCTGACGCACCCCTATGAATCGCGATCCAAATCAAGGCATATCTAGGAAGGTAGGCCCGGTGGCGAATTCAGAATCTACTTTTTTTTATATGCAAATCAAGGTAAATTCATTATGGTAAAGCACGGCGAATTCGGCAATATTCGCCTCGATTCGCTTTAAATTTTTGTCCATCAGAATGTCAAACTCAAAGATAAATTTTTCTTTGTTTGACATTCTCCTGTATTCTTCTGTACACGGCGAGTTAAAAACGAGAAGAAGAAGAAGAAGTCAGCTGTTCACGTACTATTACCATATGAATGAATTTGCCTTGATGCAAAGGTAGAGTGTAATGTCAAAATCCAAGTGAATTCACATTATGGCCAATAGCAAGGCAAATTCATTATGGTAATGGCAGGGCGAATTCGGAGGAAAATTTTCCAACCGTCTACCACGCGTTGGAAAAAAAGAGTTATTGGGCGTTGTAGAGGAGATCCTCCTGATTCTAAATGTAAAAGTCCTGGCTTCCGGAGATGTATAGTAAGTAATTTGTAGTTAAAGTTGCAAAAAAAGTCAAATTTAACTTCACTTTTCTCTGCGAAACAATGAAATAGAAACACCGGAGTTGCCACACGCAGTCGACTATTTCATAAGGCCGTCGTCCCAGTGGTAAACGAGTTGGGGCGTATGGAATTATTCTGCGTTGGCGGCCTTCGGCCGCGCTTATAAAAAAATAACCCTGGGCTACGCCATCCGTCCGGACGTGTGCCCCAACCGTGGCTACCGCCACGGTGATGTCCTTCTGCGTAGTACACCCTCCGCCTTTATTTACTCATTTGATTGGCTCCGCATCGCGCACTGTGAATGCGACCTTATCATGTGACTTACCTTTTGGTAGGTGTGGCATCACCATTATATGTTGGTGGCCATTATTATTATTGAAAAGGTACAAAAGCAGTTGGCCGAACAATTAAAATGTAAAATTCGGCAAGTAAAATTAATAAAAAGTGTGTCAAAGTGCTTCGAACAGCTTAATAAAGCTACGTGTGAAAATATAGTAAGGATTAGGTGTGTGTCTAATTTAGAAATTGGTGATAATGGTGTTAGTTTATTTACCAGCAATTTGCTATTATTAATAATAGTAAAATATTTATGAAAGTAATAAATTTAGATGAAGAAAAGTCCCGCCTAACATCCCCTGAAAGATTCATTTGAAAAACATTAATACTTTTGGAGATATAGCTTTTGGTAGACAGAAGGAAATGTGAGCCGAATTCGGCGATATTCGCCTCGATTCGCTTTAAATTTTTGTCCATCAAAATGTCAAACTCAAAGTCAAGTGGACGAGCCCCAAGCGAATTCAGATTTTAACCACGGCGAAATATCATTTTGACATTACACTCTACCAATTACAATAACAAAATACATGGGAAATTTCTGAATGCGCCACCGGACCTACCTTCCTAGATCTGCCTTGCAAATATCCAAATAGCGCGATTCATATTGACCGTCTAACGTATGCCATTAGGTAAATAACATAACGTCACACACATGACTACGTATCATAATTTTTTTTGTTTTGTGAAAAAATACGAAATCTAAATAGAACATTTTGGAGTATACTAATTTGTACGTAATTATATATGAATAACGAAGTAAAAGTTAACAAGTTATTTAGAGAATGAAAGAATATATGTATAAAATATTTACATTTATTTTATCCAAACATATATGTAAGCTGCAAGTACTGTATTAAACTGTTTATTTACTCTGTGGTTATTTACAAAATTAGAAATGCACTTAATTTCATACGTATATATGTACATACATGCATATGTTATATGTACCACAAACATATTTTCTCTCGAAAATTGCAACAAAATAATAAAACAAAGCAACTCAATATATTCCTTCTACAAATTGAAGTGAAGGTAAAAGTACATAATTGCTATAAAAAGGTGTTGCAACTAACGGAGTAAAAATTTTGTGAGTCACCATTTTTTTTAATTGTACGCATCAACGGATAGACAGGTGTTGCGAAAATAGTAAATACATATTGCTTTTTGGGATATTTTTTTTTTTAGTTTATATGTTTATTGTATATGTATATGTATGTATGGATATACCATATGGGTGGGACGCAATATTGATCATTTCTCATAAATGTGAGTACATACAGATATACCTCTATGCATGATGTCATATTAAGAAAAAGCATACATATATCTCCGTACATCATGATACCATTAACAGGTTAATTAATCTTATAAAAACCTTTAACGCTACAATAATTTTTATGCATACGTATAAATGATTGCACATTCATAATGTACAAACGGCTGAGAACTTCGTTTCATCAGAGAATGTTAATGGTAGGCCCAAAGATCTACAAATCATCAATACTTTCGTTATTACATTTCCTCTAGGGAAGATAACAGCTTCCATGACTATGCCCCATGACTATCGCACGGCGATGGCCGCCTTCACATGAATGACTGTATAGTAATAAGCACATCTCACACTGAAAAACTTCAGTGTATGAATACACACGCTTTCGCCTAAAAGTATGCAATGTTTACATACATACATACATACATACATACAGGTGAAACTAATAAAAGCGTGTTAAAATAATAGATGAGAGAACACAATAAAAGTAAAGTGAATGTTTCAAAAAAATAATAATTGAGTTAAACGTTTGCAACTTTTAGGATGGGATGAAGTTACATACATACATACATACATACATACATACATACAGGTGAAGCTAATAAAAGCGTGTTAAAAAGCAAAGCGAAAGCTTTGGGCTTTCATTCCAAACCAAATGCATTTTTTTATTCAAAATGAGTTGTAGCAGTATTTTAGTGTTGAATATACAGCTGCCTACCACCTAACTTTGTTATGTAGTACATAAAAAAAAAAGACATAAAGACCTACTGGATTAAGTGGAGCCATTGGCAAAATAACGGTAAATTGCCCATATCTCAAAAACATTCCCATATAATTAAAAATGAACCCGATTTTCGGAATGAGCGATCGATTTTACATATGTATATGTATATGTGGCCGCTGTGGTGCAGTGGGTAGAGTGCTCGCCTGCTATGCCAGAGGTCTCGGGTTCAAACCACGGTCCGAGCAAAACACCAAAACAATTTTTCTAATTAGTAAAAATCCAATTATTGGGTTTTTTAAGAGCAGCGGTCACCTCTCGGCAGTGGGCGGCATACCCTCCGAGTGTTTTTCTGCCATGAAAAAGCTTCTCACAAAAAATGCATTCGCCGTTCGGAGCCGGCTTTAAACTGTAGGTCCACCCAATTAGTAGGAAAAACAAAAAGGAGCACACCTCGAATTGGGAGAGAAGCTCGGCCATAAAACTCGTCAGAGTTATAATAGCGCCATTGTATTATATATTATATGTAGATAGGATAGTTGCGTCCAAAGTACAGACAACAAATTTCTATTTGTGATCCAGTGTATTTAATATACCTACATACATATGTATATCATATATACATATCATGTTGCTGCTGTTAATTGTTGTAAGCGCAAAATTCCTCGCTAGAATTTCTGGGTGATTAGTCCCGACAGTCATGTATCCGAATGCTTTGTACATATCGTCGTGTTAAATACTGTTTTGCAAATAATTATAAAAATACTGGATCAGATACGATCAAATAGGCTGGGACGGCTGAGGCAAACTTTTTCAGATCTTTCAATAATTTTCATTATTCAATTTGTATAATTCAAACGCAAAACAATAAATTACATTGAATTATTTTATAAAATATCGGTTTCATCCTTGATAGAATCAGAAGTGGTTCGAACAAGCAAGGAATCATTTTAAAAAAAGGATACGGTGCAACGGAAAGCACAAAAGCTAAAACAGGGAATACGTAGGCAAACAAGGCTCAACGTGGAGGAGCATCTTAGTTGCATATTCTGAAGAAAATATACGTGGAATATTTTAGATTGTGCATGTTTCCCCAATTTATTATACATCCAAAAATCATCAACGAATATAATGGTAAAATTAGCTAGTTTAAGCGTAGCGCAATTAAACACTTTATTGCGTCAAAACGATATAACGATTAGTGGTACCAAAGTACACAAAGTAGCGGGATTATTGGAAGCATTAGGGTCAGACGAGGTGGAAATAGAAGAGATTTCATCAGGGGAACCATGGGAACAACCATTTTCACAACTACAAGATTTGGTACGGAGTTTGGCAAATTCAGTCAAGGTTATTGAAGATGCCCTTAAACCAACATTAACACAAAGCAACGATGAAGAGGAATCGGTACAAATTGTAGCAGCACCAGAGAGTGGATTAGGAACTTCAGAGCATTCATTACAACGTAATTCAACAACGCAAATAGTACATTCCCAAAATGTACAGGAAGTGGTAGGTGTCCTTCCGGAATTTGATCCAGTGCGGAAAACGATCACAGCGTGTTAGGGAGCTTAGAATATACCCGTGGTAAGGAATGCCTGTCGTAAGAGGTGACTAAAATCCACCGGCCTAGAAGGTTGATTATGGCCAAAAAAATCGTTCGCACGACAGTCGGGCTAGTGTCAGAAGGGACTAGTACCCGAGCGTACCGGATTTATCCGGCAAAGGACTGTCACATCCCCTGCACTCCCCAAAACCTTCGGGGAGTGTCTTCGTGGCTACAACAACAACAACATCACAGCGTTACAATTTGTAACAAAAGTTGAACAGTTACAAAAAGTGTATATGTGGAAAAATGAAACTGCTTCTGGCTGTACAACATAAGTTAAAGGGTGTTGGAAAAATGTGGTTGGATGCTCAACCAGTATTTAAAACATGGACCGAATTTGTTCAAATGTTGCTAAGAGATTTTTCTTATTCGATGACTTCAGCAGATGTTCATCGCGAATTGGCAGCACGGCGACGAAAACCCAACGAAAGTCTAATTGAATATTTTTATACGATGTTGACTATTGGAAGACGAGGAGATGTACATGAGCATTCAATTAATTCTTACACCATCGATGGGCTAAACGACAATACTCTTACCCGTTCATTATTAGCAATGCATTTGCGAACCAGCAGTGAGTTGAGACAGTCACTTGAAAATTTACGTTCTACAATACAAGGCGGCGGACAGCGCAGCACACTAAATGAGAACTCATCGGAGAACAGCCATGTATCAGTTGAAGCTAAGAATAATCAATTGAAATGTTATAATTGCAATTTATTTGGACATATGGCAGCGAAATGCCCGCAACCTCAAAAGAAACTTCGTTGCGCAAAGTGTTCAAAAGTAGGACATGACGCAAAAAAATGTCCGATAGATTCAAAGCATACGGTTGCTAAGATTGATGGAAACGAGAAAATGCAACAACCAGTTCCACCAATCATTGAAGAGGTCGAGTGTGAAGAGATAAAGTACCAAGCATTGATAGATACTGGTAGTGATCATTCACTTATCAAGTCATCAGCAGTTTGGATTAATGCAAACCATACACCTACGTATCAATGTTTGAAGGGTTTTGGAGGTTCTGTCGTTGAGGTTACTTGTGCTATAAATACACAAATAAAGCTAGAAGACAATTTAATCAGTGCTAAACTGTATGTGGTACCAGATGACACGCTCAATTGTGATCTGTTATTGGGAAGGGATGTGCTTTGCGGTAATAATCGTCGGTTGATCATTGATTCAGGATCAATTATGTTGCATATTAAAAATGATGCACAGTACATTATAAATAAAAATTTAAGTCAGCAGCAACATCAGGAAGTACTCTCGCTGCTAAATGACTACAACGAATGTTTTTCAGAAGGCATCTCAACCCTGGGTAGATCCAAAACTACTTCAATGGATATTCATGTTTCAACTGAGAATGCTATAGTTGGTAAACGTTATCAGGTACCATTCGCTAAACAATGTGCACTTTCAGGAATATTAAAAGAACTTTTAAATAATAACATCATTCGACGTAGTACATCACCACATGCTGCATCTATAGTATTGCGAAAGGTAGCGAAAGCTAATGGAGAAAGCAGGATGTGTATTGACTACCGTTCGTTAAATGCGGTTATAATAAGGAAGCACTTTCCAATGCCAGTTGTTGAGGAGCAATTAGCCAAGTTAAGCGGTGGAAGATATTTTACTACTTTGGATATGACCAGCGGTTATTATCAGGTCCCTATAAAAGAGGAATGCAAGAAGTTTACAGCTTTTCTTACACATGAGGGCTTGTATGAACATAATGTTATGCCATTTGGGTTAGTCAATACGCCTATGGTATTCCAGGAAATGGTTATACGAATCATTTCAGAATTGAAGCACAGGGACAAAGTAATCAGTTACGTGGACGAGTTGATCATAGCTACACCGACTTACGAGGAAGGTATCATAGTATTACAAGAAGTTTTAGAAGCCGTAAAGAAAGATGGTCTTACGCTACGACCTTCAAAGTGCCAATTCTTGTCGAACGAAGTTGTTTTCTTGGGCCATGAAGTATCTGAAGCAGGGATAGCACCGGGAAATAAGAAGACAATTTGTGTTGAAGAGTTTCCTCAGCCCACAAATGTTACCCAGGTACGTCAATTTCTTGGTTAAACAGGGTTCTTCCGCAAATTCGTCGTAAACTACAGCCATATTGCAATTCCACTCACCATGTTGTTAAAGAAGGATAGCTGTTTCAAGTGGGAATCTCCTCAACAAAATGCTTTTGAACGGTTGAAGGAAGTTATATCAAGCAAACCAGTGCGGACATTATACGATCCTCGTAAAAACCACGAAGTACACACCGATGCTAGCCATTTGGGTATTTCAGGAATATTGTTCCAGTATGAAGATGAAGATATGAAACCAGTTTTCTTCTATAGCAGACAATGTAGTGACTCAGAGTCGAAATTTCCGAGTCATGAGTTGGAAATATTAACAATAGTTGAAACTTTGACTCGCTTCCGTATGTACCTTTTGGGTAAAGTATTTACTGTAGTGACCGATTGCAACGCTATAGTTACAACGAAAGCTACTACACCACTTCTTCCACGTATCGCGAGGTGGTGCTTGAGATTACAAGAATACGATTTCAAAACGGTTCATCGGCAAGGCCATAAAATGCAGCATGTCGATTGTATGAGCAGATTACCAAGTTTACCTCCGAGTGAGTGTCAGACTGTGTCAGACTGCTTCAGAAAGATTTTTGGTTCCATCGTATGAGGCGTTATGTGAAAGGTTATATAGCGGCATGTCCAGAATGTTGTATATATAAGGTGCGAGGAGGAAAACCCGAGGGACAGATGCATCTGACAGAAATAACGCCGTTACCGTTTCGATCAGTTCATATGGATCACTTAGGGCCGTTTCCCAAAAGTAAGAAAGGCAATCAGTATATAATTGTCTTGGTATGCGCTTTTTCAAAATATACGATCTTAAAGGCGGTGCGAAACACGAAAGCGGCCCCAGTTATTAATATGCTACGAGAGGTGATGTCGATATATGGTCAACCAGTTCAGATCATTACAGATCGTGGAGCAGCATTCACTTCCAGGGAATTTGTGATGTTCTTACAAACACATGGAGTACGTCATATTAAGATTGCAGTACGGACTCCGAGAGGAAATGGTCAAGCCGAACGAGTAAATAAGACGATATTGCCAGCCATACTTACTATGATGAAAGAGACGAAAGAGTGGGACTCTACATTATTTAACGTACAATGGAGTCTTAATTCGCAGCTTAATGCAACAATAACAGTGAGTCCAAACGATATCGTCTTTAAACATGACATGCGAGATTATAGCGTAAATAAGTTGATACAGTCAATTTTCGACGAGCAAGATCAAGAAAGATATTAAGCGAGATGAGATATATAAACGAGCCACGGAGAATATTGAAGAAGAAAGAGTAAAGTGGCAACAACGAATCAACAAACGTCATCAGCATCCGACACAATATAACGAAGGCGACTTAGTTATGATAGCCAATGTGTTAGTAGCCACGGGAGAACCGCATAAACTTGATGCAAAATTTAAAGGGCCGTACATGGTAACAAAGGTTTTAGATTATGACAGATACGTAGTTGAAGACATTCCTGATGTGCCAGTTACTCAAAGACGTTATTTCGGAATATTGTCAACTGATCAAATGAAACGTTGGTGTCAGCTAGGTCCAGAAGTCGAAGAAGAGGAAAATGATGCGAGTTCAACTGATGACTAATCGAGGTCGCTTAGTGGTGGTCAGGAAAGGCCGAACTGTTAAATACTGTTTTGCAAATAACTATAAAAATACTGGATCAGATACGATCAAATAGGCTGGGACGGCTGAGGCATACGAAAACTAGCATACGATTTTTTGTGGCTGACGAAAACTATCAATTTCGTTTAAACAACAACAATTTTAATGTAAAAACAGTATATAATTACTGATACTTTTAGTCAGCCAAAAGTCGAACTTGTTATTTTTCGTCAGCCAAAAGTCGATTTTGTTACTTTTCGTCGGCCGAAATTTAAATGTGGGACTTTTCGTACAGAATTTTTTTATTGCTAGCTTTCGCCAGAAATTTTAAATATGCTAGTTTTCGTATGGCACGACGATATGTACATCCATACATACATGCATATCTAAAATTGTTGGGAGATGTCCATTCCAAAATTGACGCATATACATATATATGTCTGTAGTATGTATATATGTAAATTTTAAACTCAATCATCACACCTTAAAACCTTCGGGAGTAGGTATACGAGCTAAAAAATCACATTTAACTGTAAACCGTATTAGAATATTCGAATATGCCTTATCTAAGCTTTTGTATTAAAGTGAAAAGTTTCTAAACAATTTTTTTATAGAGTATAATTTTCCCTCAGCTATTAATTAAAATTGTCTCTCGATTTCTTTTTAGAAAACTAAAATTAATGGAGGACTATAAATTTTTATTCAAAATTGTACTGGTTGGCAACGCAGGCGTCGGTAAAACATGTCTGGTGCGTCGTTTCACACAAGGTTTATTTCCGCCTGGCCAAGGAGCAACCATTGGAGTGGATTTTATGATAAAAACAGTGGAAGTTGAAGGTGAAAAAATCAAGGTAGGTATAACATAGATTTGTATAAGCATACTATGTGTATACATTAGGGTGGTCCTTAAAACAAATTAGCGATTTTCTTCGGTCTCACTCCATACATTGGTAAAAGTACGGTCAAAGACATCACATATAAATTTTGGTCCCGATCGGAGATTGATAAAGGATGCCGCACAGGGGTCAAAATTCAGATTACCATAAGGGACCTCTGTGCGACACCCCTTAACCGACCAAAATTTACATGTGATATCCTTGAGTAAAACATTATCGATCTTGGCGATTAGATATAAAAAATCGAACTTAATTTTTTGAGTCTCTATAGATGTTGGCGGGTGGAAAAAATAAACACGTATTTTGAGCTGTATTACATACCTTTTAAGAAATTCATTTAATTCAGGTGTATGTTTGTACAAAGTTATTGATTGATTTGTATTAAATTGATAATTATATTGATAGGTTATGCGTTGATACGCTAAAATACTTGTGCTTCTTCTGGTCCTGTATGTTCAGCTCCGCCAACGAAAAGGAAAAGAAAAAACCGCCATTGCAATGTCTTGACGTCAGGTGAACTCGTGTAGGCAAATTAGATGACATACAGCCACAAGGTTGCATTTTTCAGTAGTAGACATTTGTAACTTTAGGTACTCAAGGGTGTACCGATTTGTTGCGCGCTAACATTCCCCCCTTCGTGAACTTCATGCTCTGGCGTGGGGTTCACCGATTTCAGATCGAGGCGCGCCAGTTTTACCACCGGGCGGGTGACCAGGCTGCTGGAAGTTTTGACCACTGCGCTCCTGACTTGCCCGTCAGCGCTGCGTATGACATCCAGTACCCTTCCTTTTTCCCATGTGTTTCGTTTTGCGTTCTCATCTACGATTATGACGATGTCATCCGAAGCGATTGGTGTTTCAGGGTTATCAAACCATTTCGCGCGTCTGGTAAGACCAGGTAAATATTCACGGAGCCACCTTCTCCAAAATCGGTCTGCTAAGTCGCCGGCATTGCGAAAGTTTTCGTTCAGTTGTGTAGGAAGACCTACGTCGAAGTCGTCTTTTTCTCTTATTCCGCTTGAATTGCCGAGAAGGAAATGATTTGGCGTCAGAGCCTCGCTGTCGTGTGAGTCTAGCGGAATGTATGTTAGTGGTCGCATGTTGATGATGCTTTCGACGTCGGCTAGGGCAGCTCTTAGTACTTCTTCACGTAAGCCACTTTTTGGCAATATCTCCACCAGGACTGATTTCACCGAGCGAACCATGCGCTCCCATGCGCCGCCCATGTGTGGCGCTGCTGGTGGTATAAAGGACCATTCGATTTCGGGATATTTTTGCATAATAACGTCAGACGATATTTTCTCGATCTCTTCCGCCAGTATTCGACTGGCGCCTCTAAAATTGGTTCCGTTGTCGGATAGAATTCGCCTGGGAACGCCTCTTCTGGCTATGAACAATTTCAAAACGAGGAGAAATGAGTCAGTCGAGAGTGATGGTGCAAGCTCAATGTGAACGGCTCGAATTGTCATGCACGTAAACACAACGCCCCAGCGTTTCTCATGCCGTCTTCCTGTCATCACATCAAAGGGTCCAAAATAATCAACCCCTGTGTATGCGAAAGGGTGAGTAAACGCTGCCAGACGATCTGCAGGAAGTTTGCCCATTTCTGGTGGATTTGGCGTGGCCCGTTGATTGCGACATTGCTGACAAGCCTTTGCAACTGCTCTCACCAATGCCCGTAATCCCGGAATGCAGAATCGCTGCCTCATCTCATTTACCACTATCTCGTTGTGGTGGTGATGAAATTTGCGGTGGTAGAAGTCTGTGATGAGATTTGTAACGCTATGATGGCGCGGGAGAATTATCGGCTGTTTCAGATCTGGTGGAACTCCCCTTGCTTCGTCGATGCGTCCCTTTACGCGCAGCAGACCGTACTTATCTGTGAATGGAGAAAATTTGTAAATTGAGCTTTTACGACTTAAGCAGGGTATCCACATCACAAGAAATGCTAAAACTCCATATAAAAAAACGCTTAAGAAATGGTCAAGAAATTTTCTTGTGTCAAATTTTCTTTAGGCAGTATCCACTTCACAAGAAAATCTATTACAATTTTTGACGAAAAATGAGGTTGGCAACGCTGGTTTTGCCAAGAAATATATACGATTGTATATATTTCTTGAAGAAAAAATCAAACGTCAAAATAACTTAAGAAATAAATGCCAATTTTTTCTTGAGCAATTTCTTAGTATGTGGATACCCAGCTTTACCCCGCCGGTTTTCAGTTGATTGAGTTCTTCGCTGTAACATTCGCGTTGGCACATGCGAAATATCAGAAGCTCGGCACTTATGCAAGTCGTATCGTATAACAGCATCTGAGTTACGGGGTTTTTAGTTGGAGCTTTTCTAGTCGATCGCAGAAAACGGAGAACGCACATCTGTGCTGAGCGTAATTTCTCCCATTTGCTGAATCTTTTGGGATCTGGTGATGCACTTTCTTCAACCGTGTTGTATGCTGCTACATGTTGTATCGTTTCCAAGGTGGATTGCGATTGTTGTATTTCGGATATGGGCCAGGAACTGTCCGGTAGTCTCAGAAAATCCGGTCCCGTAAACCATCTATCTGCGCCGTTAATGTCGAGTTTAGGACTCCACTTAGTGGCGTCGTCCGCGACGTTGTGCTTTGATGGCACCCATCGCCATTCGTTGACCTGTGACTCTTCTAAGATTTCGCCAACGCGTACGGCCACAAATTGGTGAAACTTTCTGGTGTCAGACCTTATCCAGCATAACACGTCCTTCGAATCGGACCAGAAAATACGGCGACTAATTTGTAGAGAGATCTCTGTTGTATAAATTTAGCGAGACGAAGCCCAAGAATTGCAGCCATCAGCTCAAGCCTCGGAATAGATAACGGCTTCAACGGGGCGACTCTGGTTTTTGATGCTACAAGGCTGCACTGAACTTCGCCGATTACGTTGGAACGCAGGAATGCTACAGCCGCATATGCTGATATACCGGCGTCTACGAAAACGTGCAGCTGGTTATCGTCACTACGGCTCGCCAAGACATAGCAGCGTGGAATTCGGATATCGTTGATGTATTTCAGCTTGCGCACCCACTGCCACCACGCCGTTCGTTCTTTGTCATGCACGTGCTCGTCCCATGCCACCCCTGAGCGCCAAACATCTTGCAGAACCGCCTTGGCCTCAATCACAAGGAAGCCTAGCAGACCCAAGGGATCGAATATCGTCATCACCACTCGGAGCATTTGTCTCTTCGTCGGTGTGCTTGATTCATCAAAAACCTCAGGCTTGAAATTATGTTTGAAGGTTAACTCGTCGCTACTCGGCAACCACCACATGCCGAGAACCTTTTGGAACTCCGAACATGGCTCGTCGAAGCACTTGTGTGTGGACTCCGATCCTCCCATGAGCGCCTGCAAAACTCGCGTGGAATTTGACAGCCAACTCCTCATCTCGAAGCCGCCTTCGCCGTGAGTACGGCGGACGTCATTAGCTAGTCGAATCATCTCATCTTCGTCGTCTACGATATGCAGTCAATCGTCAACAAATGTATTTCGAACGATCGCTGCCACTGCTTGAGGAAGCTCTTTCTCGAAACGTTGGGCATTTTTGTCTTTTATGTAGTTAGCTAGAGATGGGGAGCAAGATGCTCCAAACGTCATCACGGTCATAGCTAATACATCAGGTCGCCGGCTGGTATCACCATCCCTCCAAAGAAACTGTTGCGCCATCTGGTCCTCTTTCCTTACATGTATCTGGTGGAACATTTCCCGGATGTCCCCGCATATAGCCACCGGTCGTTGACGAAAACGCATTAAAACACCTACCATTGATCGTAAGAGGTCAGGGCCTGTGAGCAATACGTCGTTGAGGCTTGTATTTTGCACCTTGGCCGCCGCGTCCCATACGATTCGTCTCTTATTTTTGTTAAGATTCATGACGGTGAACATCGGTATGAACCAGGACTTACCTCCTTTACTGACTTCGTCGTCTGAGAGCTTTCGTACGTACCCTCTGTCAAGGTAGTGATTCATCTTTTCAATGACGAATTCTTTTAACTCGGCGCACTTTTCCATTTTTCTTTCCAGGCACTGAAGACGATGAAAAGCCATTTGGAATGAGTCGGGTAGATCAATTTGATCGTATCTCCATAGCAGGCCGGTTTCCCACTTCCTTTCATCTGGTTTATATTTGACGGTGTTATTCATTATGGTATATGCGCGTTCGTCTGCCTTTGACCAGAGCGGTTTGACGGTGGGACTGGAACCAATGGATTCTATGGAAAAATATGTTCTCATCAAGCTGTCCACTTGATTATCTCGCGTACAGAGGCATACGTGCAACAAGCTTTCCTCTAATGGATGATCGGAATTGTTATGGCCATATACCGACCAGCCCAATTTACAACGCGCAGCTACTAGATCATCACCTTCGACTTGGTGTACCTCTAGTGGAATGGAAAGCTTTGTGTTGTCTAAACCTATCAGCAAACGTGCTCTGCAGTTAGTGTGTGGTACAATAGGCAGTAGTCTCAAGTGATGGTGCTCTGCCAGTTCTTCGGCGTTAAGAGATTGTTGCGGTAGCTCTAGGTTGGTGATGGTGCGCACGTTGCGCATATGATAGCGTGTTGCGTTTCTCCTCTGCCAGATATTTCGCAACCTACAAACTTCGAGTCAGCCTCTTGTTGAGTGATATCGCCTGTCCATCTCAAACAAAGTTCTTCGCTGGGACCATCAAGCCCCAATTGCTCGGCCAAGCTATTGTCCATAAGTGTGCATGATGCTCCTTCATCAATCAGGGCAAACGTCTCTAAAGTTGATGTCGGTCCATAAAGAGTTACCGGAATGTAGCGAAAGATTGCTCTCTTGATTTTACGCTGATGGAATAGAACTGTGGGCCCTTCATTACCTTTGGTGTCACCTTTGTTCACCTTGCTGTTGTCCGCTGCAGATGATCGACTATGTAATAGTGGGTTGTGAGCCATTCTACAACCGTCAACTCCGCACTCTTGCTTTGATGCGCAGCGCCGAAGCAAGTGCGGTTTGAAGCAACGGATGCATAGTTTTTTGTCCTTCACCACCTGCCAACGTTCATTTCTGCTCTTTGCTTTGAAGTCTTGACACTCGGAAAGATTATGGTCGTTGCCGCACAGGTGGCAGGAGGGTTTTGTTGCCTCATGCCTGTTAGAATTATTGTCGTGAATAAAAACTCTTTCTTTGTTGCCCCTTCGTCCAGCTTTTTCCTCCCCAGTCGTAAAGGTTGCAGAACTAAGTGGTGTCACTTGGCTAGCGCACGACGCTAGACCGAAAAGCCAATCATCAAATGCTACAATGTCGACGCGAGCTGTGGTCATTCGACGACGACCCCAATCTAGTTTCATGTCTCCTGGAAGCTTGGTCAACAACTCATTAATCAACATAGGATCATTGAGATAGTTGCTAAGACCCAATGCCTGCATCGTTGCCCTATAATTCTGAACGCCCAGCGCGAGATCGATTAAAGTGTGCAACCGTTCGGTTCTTACTGGTGGCATTTGTCTCAACTTGCGCTGTAGTGTATCGTGGATTACATCGGGTTGTCCAAAAAGCATGCGCAATGTAGCGATGGCGAGATGAACTGTGGAGGGCATCATTAGTTTCCCTCTCACAGCTTCTAAAGCCGCCCCGCGTAATGACTTTTGTAGCCGAATCAGATTTTCTTGTTCAGTAAACCCACAACGTTCAGTTGAGTGCTCGTAGTTTGTGATGAAGAGCGGCCACTCCTCTGGTTTTCCGGAGAAGGGTGGCAAATCTTTACTAAGCACGTGTCGTGCTGCCGTTTGCGATGGTGTCAGGCTCACGTCGAGATTGTACCGAGGCTGCGTGTATAAACCGCCCCACGTGCCGTCGCTGACGGGCGCTAAACCTCCATGTGGTTGCCCAGAGCAGCCGTGCACAGGTGAGACAGGTTGGTATGGTGCGGCAGCACCGTATGCTCCTATATGTGCAGGGCCGACGTTGGCCTGTGACGTATCAAGTGGCATTTGCGACGCATTTTGGTCGTTGCATCCTTGAATGGGTGTGAAAATGGTACTATTTGGTCCGTGACGGCTCTGACCGTACACGCACCCAGATGGATGAGCAAACGTTGAGTTAAGCTGAGGTTTTCCAATATAGGAGGGTGCACGGTTATAGAGAGAAACGTGGTTATACATCATATGTGTGCTAGTATAGCATGGCTGTTGATTTATAGGTACACCCGGGCCTCCGGGCCCAGAGTGTAACGATGTATATGGTGACATTTGGTAAGCACCACTCATGGAAAATATTTCGGGCACACTCGCCGGAATTGTGGTAACAGGTGTCCCAATCGATGAATCGCTCCCTTGTAAGTACGATTGCGAATTAGTACTACATGTACTAGTAGCCGGAGGCGCATGATCACCAGTAAGGTTAATTTCGGAAGTTTGCAAGTCAGTCATGGCGTGCTAGCAAATGGCGGATGCGTAGAAATTACCAATAATATTTTCCACAACGTGCTTTTGCTTGTCGTTGTCCCCAAAGTATTTTAGAATGTTGGCGGGTGGAAAAAATAAACACGTATTTTGAGCTGTATTACATACCTTTTAAGAAATTCATTTAATTCAGGTGTATGTTTGTACAAAGTTATTGATTGATTTGTATTAAATTGATAATTATATTGATAGGTTATGCGTTGATACGCTAAAATACTTGTGCTTCTTCTGGTCCTGTATGTTCAGCTCCGCCAACGAAAAGGAAAAGAAAAAACCGCCATTGCAATGTCTTGACGTCAGGTGAACTCGTGTAGGCAAATTAGATGACATACAGCCACAAGGTTGCATTTTTCAGTAGTAGACATTTGTAACTTTAGGTACTCAAGGGTGTACCGATTTGTTGCGCGCTAACAATAGAGTTTTCTGAACTACTAGGCAATAGTACACCCCCTAAACATTTCAGATCTGGACAAAATTTATATGTGGCATCGACCTAGGGGTTGAGGTTGAGGAAATATGCTATAAAATTTGTCTCCATACATTCGGGACCACCCTAATATACATACAAATGTACATGGTTAGTAAATTTGGTTTTCCTTTTAAAACATATTCAGCTTCAAATATGGGACACAGCCGGCCAGGAGCGTTTTCGATCGATTACGCAGAGTTATTACCGTTCTGCGCATGCCTTAATCCTTGTCTATGATATAAGTTGTCAGCCAACATTCGATTGCCTGCCGGATTGGTTGCGTGAAATACAGGAGTATGCGAATTCGAAAGTTTTGAAAATTTTAGTTGGCAATAAAACAGATCGCGATGATCGTGAAATACCCACACAAATCGGTGAAGAATTTGCTAAACAGCATGATATGTATTTCCTGGAAACCTCAGCCAAAGAAGCAGAGAATGTCGAACGTTTATTTTATGAAATCGCCGCTGAACTAATTGATCAGGCGCGATGTAAAGATGGCACAAATGCAATGAAATCATCCGTAGATGCTATTGGTCTTGGCAATTTTGGCACGAAAGCAACCCAGAATAGTTGTTGCAGCAGCTTTAGTAGTAATTCTTCTAGTCAAACGCCAAGCGAAATTAATAATTGTAGTAGAAATAATACCTAAATTTGGCGTATTTATCGAAGAACGATTGCTGTTCGGCAAATAATTCAAATTTATGTGTAAATTTTTGGCGTTGTAGGTTTTACTAAAATTGTAGTTAAGGCTAACATACTGTTTAGTTATATGTGTATGTATATGGACATTTGGAATGGAAAGGAGTATGCATATAGTTACATACATATATGTATATATGTATGTATGCATGTATACCCAGCAGTATTTATCAGCTGGAAAGCAGCGCATATTACCTACTGAATATTCAGTAGAGATGTAGTTCTATAATAGAACTTCTATTCCCTTTCGTTTTTATATAAAGGTGACGTCGAAAATCAACTACCCAAAAACTGCCAAATGAGAAGGGAAAGTTTCTGTATGAAAAAAGGTCTGAATACGCAGGGAAAACTTTCAAAGCATATATTTCAGATGTCTTCGCTGTGCGTTAAGCTATATTTTCAGGCAAATATTTTTGAACTCAGTTTCAGAATATTTTTCATACTGAATATGCACGTCCTTACATCGAATACTGCTGGGTACTTTAGGTACTTGCTTAATTTCGCTTTCATAAATTAGTTCCGAAAATTTCAAGCCAAAAATTTGTCTTAAATGTATGTACATACATCTGTAGGTACTAATTCACAAGTATTGATTGAAATATACATAAGTTATTATAGTTTGCATATAGTCTTAAGTACTTAGTTAATATTACATATAATTTTAATGTTTTATATTTAAATCTGCGCACAAAGTGTATTATATTTATCCGTCCTTGTTAGCAAACTGTAGTTATAGTTTATTAGTTTAATGACAAATAAAGTAAAAACTTCCTTATTTTTTGCACAATGCTACATCTGCGACTTTTTGTGAGTTATAAACAAGCACTTTAAAATGTTGAGAAGGTACATATCGTCCTATCATACGAAAATTAGCACATTTAAAATTTCTGACGAAAGCTGGCAATTAAAAAATTCTGTACGAAAAGTAGCACATTTACTTTTGGCTGACGAAAAGTAGCAGTAATTCTATACTGATTTTACATTAAATATGTTGTTGTTTAAACGAACTTGTTACTTTTCATCGGCCAAAAATTGTATTCGTCAGCCACAAAAAATCGTATGCTAGTTTCCGTATGATACGGCGATATATGTTTTCATGTATCTGATGCATGTATCCAATAAGCATTTTTGTTGGAAACGCATTTGAATTCCATTTGAGATCAATATATTTACATAAGTATACATATGTATGTATATATTTTTTTTGTATCAAATACTTCAACGTTTATTGAGATCACAACAACGTCAGCTTCGCACGACAACCCATTCAAAAACCCTCTCATTTTGTGATCAAAACCAATCAATTAATTAAAGTAATATTATCAAGACCAATTAATAAACAATAACGAATATGAAAGAAATTCATTGTTCACTCTGGAAGATTTGTTCAAATTTTTCGCGAACGTTTTTTGCCAGCTATACCGACTATACGTTTGTTTCATCATCCAGTATACTTAATGGCGACTAATTGTGTAATTAAACGAGTCAATCCAGTGAAAATTATCCTTTAAAAGAAAAATACATATATTAAGAAATAAAACAAAAAATAAAATAACATTTTCATGTATATCAACGGCTGAGTAAAAGATCACCCTATTTCAAAAATTGTTTCAAAAACGCCCTATTCCAAAAATTGTTTCAATAACATCCTATTTTAGATTTTGCTTCAAAAACGCCCTATTTCAGAAAAAATTCCATATATATTTCTCTGAAATAAGAGGTTTTGAATAATTTTCTGAAATAGGACGTTTTTGATGAAACAAATTCTGAAATAGGACGTTATTGAAGAAAATTCTAAAATAGGACGTTTTTGAAACAATTTTTGAAATAGGGTGATCTTTTACTCAGCCGTCGATATGTACATATCTATAAGATAGCGGATAGCGTGATTTGGTAATTGAAAATGGAAATTAATTTTAACTAAAATAAAAGACAACGATTATTAATTTGAATGCAACCAAATCTTAATAACTCATAGAAGCATTTAAAAATGTTTATACCCATGAATATTAATTAATATTAATGCAATCATTTTTAAATTAATCATTTATTTTCATTTATTCATTTTATTTGTTTTTAGCAATGCTGTTTGTATTTTATCTAATAGTGAAAGTTTAGATAGAAAAATTACCAATTTCTGACTATATTTTACGCGATCTTGCCTTTCATATGTATTTTATTTGTGATAAATTTTACGGATTCTCTTAAGAATTTCAGTCAAAAATAATAGCCAACTTTAACAAAAAAAAAAAAGATTTTTAAGTGGTAAATAAAAAGTACATCTCACTGAAAAGCTGTCCTTCAGTGTATGTACATACACGCATTCGCCTAAAAGTATGCAAAGCAAAAAGGAGGCGTTTACAGACAAACATACAGGCGAAACTAATAAAAGTGTGCTAAAAACTTTTAGTTTGACTCCTTTTTAACACGCTTTTATTAGTTTCACCTGTATGTATGTATGTAGTATGTATGTATGTATGTAAACAAGTTACGTATACGCAGTGTAGTTCACTGTATGTTTGCTTGTACGCATTATGTAGCATAAGTTAACGCAAAAGCGTGTGTATTCATACACTGAATGGGGGTTTTTCAGTGTGAGATGTGCTTATTTATTTTTAATTTTTTTACGTACTTTATGAAAAATTTAATAATCTATTTATTTATTTGTCTGGTTGATAAGATTTAATTTTGATACCTGGCACCAAGGTTGCAAGCAAGCAAGCAAGTAGTTGTGTAGCAAATTTAAACGTTTTTTTTTCAAGGTCGATAAGAAAAAAACCCAATATTGTAAATGTTAATTTCTTATGGGAGTGATAGCATCATATGAATGTGAATTTACTATGCACTTGCTTAGTATTTTTGCTTTTCATTTCATTTGGAATACATTATCCCTTATTTAGTGTTTCTGATATATTAAGTTTTAAATAAAAAAAGTATTTTCATAATATAGTATCCATACCACTAAATGATGTTCATCTGTAAATCTTTCTTTTATTAAGTTTAAAATAAATAAATGTAGTTTTCATGAATAGTACATAAAAATATTTGTATGCAAATACCACAGACTGTAATTAACTTCAATTACGAAAATGGCCGCTGTGGTGCAGTGGGTAGAGTGCTCGCCTTCTATGCCAGAGGTCTCGGGTTCAAACCACGGTCCGAGCAAAACACGAAAACAATTTTTCTAATTAGTAAAAATCCAATTATTGGGTTTGTTAGGAGCAGCGGTCACCTCTCGGCAGTGGGCGCCATACCCTCCGAGAGTATTTCTGCCATGAAAAAGCTTCGCGCAAAAAAATGCATTCGCCGTTCGGAGCCGGCATAAAACTGTAAGTCCACCCAATTAGTAGGAAAAACAAAAAGGAGCACACCTCGAATTGGGAGAGAAGCTCGGCCATAAAACACGTCAGAGTTATAATAGCGCCATTGTATTATTATATTATAATTACGAAAATACATAATTAATAAATGTGGCGGAAATACTAAAATACAAAAAGATCTCGTTTTGCAAGTGTAAGTGTATGCATTCACAAAAGCCCCGCAGTAAAAATCCGAAATGAATCCTTTATGAATCACTGATAAAATGCACCCATGACTGAAAATCAGTGAATACTTTCACACAAAGACTGCTGAATCTTTCATATAAATGGTTTGCTTTCATCAGAAAAAAAAAAAAACAAAAAAAAAAAAAAATTGTACTCAGTTATGACGACAGTGATGAATATTCAACAAAGAATCATCAATGATTATTCAGCAGTGAAACAAATTTTCTGCAGGGAGGAAAAACATTTAATATGTATGTACATAATAAAATACATGAAATAACAATATAATTAAAAGCATAAAAACAAACAACCAATCTTTCAATTTTAAGCAAGTATAGAAAATAATTATTAATACACGGAAAAAACTATATTGATGTCACATCCATAATTATGGATAATCCTGTCTGATCCATAAACTATGATGTCATATCCATATAATGGATGTTATATCCAAGAAAAAAAAATTGTAATATGTATGTATATTCAAAAATATGGATATGACATCCATATTTTATGAGTCAGACAGGATTATCCATAAATATGGATGTGAAATCAATATAGTTTTCTCCGTGTAGAGTAATACATATACTCGACAGTTTTTCTAGATGTTTCCCTGCTAGAATTGTACACGTCACACGTACCTGCAAAAAATGCGATTAATCCGGGACGTGTCCGGGATCAATCGCAAGGGAGCATGCGACTAATACAATTTTACATCCCTTTATATGGAGTGAATTGATCGCATTTAAGATTAGATTAATCACTAACATACCGAACGGGTACAAATGTAGATTAATCACTTTCATCCCCAACGGGTACAAATGTAGATTAATCACTAACATACCGAACGGGTACAAATGTAGATCAATCGCTTTCAGCACGAACGGGTACAAATGTAGATTTTTCCTTAAAAATTGTAAATGTTCATGCATATTTAAATAATGTTTTACTTTTGTAAAAAAATCTCAATAAATAAATTTAAAAAATTGTAAGTTTTGAGTATGCATTATATGAGCGTAATGTAAAGGATTTTTTCATAGGATATTTTAGGCAACATTTTGTTAAAATTGTTATTAAAAAAGGGTGTTCAATTCGTTTTACCGGTTGTTTTACAATTTTTTAATACATTGCACATTTTTGTAAAATTTCTACATTTAGGGAATCTAGATTTGTACCCGTTCGGAATGAAAGCGATTAATCTACATTTATACCCGTTAGGGAACAATTGGTCTACAATTAGTCTACATTTATACCCGTTCGGGAACAATTGGTCTACAATTAGTCTACATTTATACCCGTACGGTAACAATCGGGGACTAATTGTGGACCGATTGTTCTCGAAAGAGATCAATCGAGGACAAATCGCTTTCGGGATTGATCGCACATTTTTTTGCAGGGGTGTGGCCGAAAGTACTAACACTATTACAAAAATATAATATTACCCTGCAAAAAAAGGTGCGATTAATACCGAAAGATATTTGTCCCGGATTGATCTCTTTCGAGAACAATCGGTCCACAATTAGTCCCCGATTGTTCCACTACGGGTATAAATTTAGACTAATTGTAGACCAATTGTCCCCTAACGGGTATAAATGTAGATTAATCGCTTTCATCCCGAACGGGTATAAATGTAGATTAATCGCTTTCATTCCGAACGGGTACAAATCTAGATTCCTTAAATGTAGAAATTTTACAAAAATGTGCAATGTATTTCAAAAATTGTAGAACAACCGGTAAAACGAATTGAACACCCATTCTTTTAATAACAATGATGAATAATAATTTCAACAAAATGTTGCCTAAAAAATCCTATGAAAAAATCCTTTACATTACGCTTATATAATGCATACTCAAAACTTACAATTTTTTTTATTTACTTATTGAGATTTTTTTTACAAAAGTAAAACATTATACATATAATCCTTATTTAAATATGCATGAACATTTACAATTTTTTAAAGATTTTTATTAAAAATTGCCTTGGCGAACAACTTGGAAAAATCTACATTTGTACCCGTTCGTGCTGGAAGCGATTGATCTACATTTGTACCCGTTGGGGATGAAAGCGATTAATCTACATTGGTACCTGTTCTAGATGAAAGCGATTAATCTACATTTGTACCCGTTCGGTATGTTAGTGATTAATCTACATTGGTACCCGTTCGGGTATACAAGTTGAACAATTAGTCTCTTCATAGGACATACTCGAACAAATGCGATCAATTCACTCCCCTGCAAAAAATGCGATTAATCCGGGACGTGTCCGGGATCAATCGCAAGGGAGCATGCGACTAATACAATTTTACATCCCTTTGTATGGAGCGAATTGATCGCATTTGTTCGAGCATGTCCTATGAAGAGACTAATTGTTCAACTTGTATACCCGAACGGGTACCAATGTAGATTAATCGCTTTCATCCCGAACGGGTACAAATGTAGACCAATCGCTTTCATACCGAACGGGTACAAATGTAGATCAATCGCTTTCATACCGAACGGGTACAAATGGAGATCAATCGCTTTCATACCGAACGGGTACAAATGTAGATCAATCGCTTTCATCCCGAACAGGTACAAATGTAGATTAATCGCTTTCATCCCCAACGGGTACAAATGTAGATTTTTCCAAGTTGTTAGCCAAGGCAATTTTAATAACAATCTTAAAAAAATTGTAAATGTTCATGCATATTCAAATAAAGATTATATAATGTTTTACTTTTGTAAAAAAATCTCAATAAATTAAAAAAAATTGTAAGTTTTGAGCATGCATTATATGAGCGTAATGTAAAGGATATTTCATAGGATATTGTAGACAACATTTTGTTAAAATTATCTATTATTCATCATTGTTATTAAAAGAAAGGGTGTTCAATTCGTTTTACCGGTTGTTCTACAATTTTTTAAATACATTGCATATTTTTGTAAAATTTCTACATTTAAGGAATCTAGATTTGTTCCCGTTCGGAATGATAGCGATTAATTTACATTTATACCCGTTCGGGATGAAAGCGATTAATCTACATTTATACCCGTTCGGGATGAAAGCGATTAATCTACATTTATACCCGTTAGGGAACAATTGGGCTACAATTAGTCTACATTTATACCCGTACGGGAACAATTGGGGACTAATTGTGGACCAATTGTTCTCGAAAGAGATCAATCCGGGACAAATATCTTTCGGGATTAATCGCACATTTTTTTGCAGGGTCCATATAAAGGGATGTAAAATTGTATTAGTCGGATGCTCCCTTGCGATTGATCCCGGACACGTCCCGGATTAATCGCATTTTTTGCAGGGTACCAACACATTTGCACTCGTATGTGTTTCTAGCCAAGTTCAAAACCAATGAGATAGATAAGGATAAAATGGAATTTGAAAATACATATACGGGAACGTGATGAATGAAACGGTCACAAAAGTTCCCGATGCCCTTAAGAATGTGATAGGAAATATCCCAAAACTTTTGGTCATGTCTGCCGGTCATATGACCGGTCAAATGACCTGCACAGTTCTTGCAGGGTTTCTTATGACTAAGGTACAACTATAGTTTTTGTATAATTGTTTGTTGCTATTTCCACTGTTACTACTTTGTTGTTGTTCCTGTTGATGCTGCTCCTTTTGTTGCTACTTTCTGAGTATTATTTTTTTGATCAGGAATAAGTATTATGCTGATTTAAATTTTTTTTACTCAAGCATAACGGTTATTTCTTGATTTCACTTTTTTCCATCAAAAATAATTATTGTACTCATATATATAGTAGGTGAGCTTAAACAACTTATTATGAAAAGTCAAAGTAACCAAGATATTATTTCATGGTTGTATTCTTGGACATATTAGAAGATGTTGTGAGCCAAAATTGAAATCATTCATCGGACACATTTTGAGAAATTCCATGTTTTTTTTAAAATGGTAAATTTTTTCTTTTCATGCGAGCCCCTGTTCTTTTTATGGCACCCACGGTAAAATGACTGTTCTGTTCTTCTAGTATATAAATGTATAGTAAAATTCATTACAGTAAAAAGACGTAAATTTTAAGACGTTTATTATTTATTATTTGTAATATTTTAATATAAACATAAAAAGGTTGACAGATTTTTTTAAATATGAAGAATATTATATTCACATACAGTTTTCTTCAAATTCTCCATATAATTTGGGTTATTTGGTCTAGTTCGATACTTATAATCCCATGTTTTTTTGAAATCATAATGCACAGCCTCCATGGCTTGCTCTGAATGATACCCTAATCCTATTCCCTGCCTTGAACAAAAATCTTCTATATGAAAAAAAAACAACTGTATGCACTTTTGGGGTTATGGGTATAGAAAGATCGTTGTCACTCTTTCGGAAATTAGAAATACAGTTAATATAATTACTTTTCAAATCAATAGTGAAGCAAGATTCGACCACTGAATGAAAATCGTTAAAAGCTTTTACGTATTTTAGGCGCTCTAAAGGAAATATACTTCTTAATACATCGGTGTTTTCCAATAATTTCTTGCGTTAATGTGGGCTGAGAAGTTCTATGTCCAATAAAAGATTTTTCGTGGTTGCTCAGGTTTTAATGGGAATAGTTGTAAGAAATTATTGGAAAACACCGATGTATTAAGAAGTATATTTCCTTTAGAGCGCCTAAAATACGTAAAAGCTTTTAACGATTTTCATTCAGTGGTCGAATCTTGCTTCACTATTGATTTGAAAAGTAATTATATTAACTGTATTTCTAATTTCCGAAAGAGTGACAACGATCTTTCTATACCCATAACCCCAAAAGTGCATACAGTTGTTTCTTTTTCATATAGAAGATTTTTGTTCAAGGCAGGGAATAGGATTAGGGTATCATTCAGAGCAAGCCATGGAGGCTGTGCATTATGATTTCAAAAAAACATGGGATTATAAGTATCGAACTAGACCAAATAACCCAAATTATATGGAGAATTTGAAGAAAACTGTATGTGAATATAATATTCTTCATATTTAAAAAAAACTGTCAACCTTTTTATGTTTATATTAAAATATTATAAATAATAAATAATATACGTCTTAAAATGTATTTTTACTGTAATGAATTTTACTATACACTTATATACTAGAAGAACAGCACAGTCATTTTACCGTGGGTGCCATAAAAAGAACAGGGGCTCGCATGAAAAAAAAAAAATTGACCATTTTAAAAAAAACATGGAATTTCTCAAAATGTGTCCGATGAATGATTTCAATTTTGGCTCAGAACATCTTCTAATATGTCCAAGAATACAACCATGAAATAATATCTTGGTTACTTTGACTTTTCATAATAAGTTGTTTAAGCTCACCGTGTCTATATTGATAGTATTCTATCTGTGCAATGTGTATGAATTCATCCAAAAATTTTGTGCAACTGGCAGTTCTGCGCATGCGCCTCAATTACATTTAATGTCATCTGTGAATATGTGTGACAAATACATTCAATTGAGTTCAGAGGCATTTGAAAAAAAAATTGAAAGGCATCATTGTGTTCTAGGTTAGTTTTTGAATTTGTTTATAATTAATATAAGAAATTTGCCACATTTATTTTGAGACCCAAACTTTTGTGAATTTTTGTATGAAAATTAGTGGAAATGTTCTAGAAAAATCTATTTTCTATGCACTCATATTTTTATGAATCGCGGCCGAAAGCGTTCCATGTTAAAAAACTGTGGTCCGATCCATGGGCATTATATCAAAAAGTAGAATTTTGCCGTTTGAGGGTTATGTTTGTAAAGTATGTACGTTCAAAGGCCGCCAGCACGGTGATCTAAGCAAAAGTACTGCGAATTTCTAAACTGAATAACAGGAAAATTTAGACAACGAACTTTTGGACACAGCAACATATGAGGACCAAAGTTCAGACTACGTTACTCTCCAAACCGACCTCAACAGGGAACTACAGGTAATAATATAACAAGACGGATGAAAGAAAGGACTACGAACCAATCGCTGTATGTTCCACATATTTGCAGCGGATAAAAGGTGGACGGGTGGCAGCTGCAGTGTTTTTTTCCTGGAGCAGACTGGCGGTCACATACTAACAGGGCACTGTCATCCCATCTCAAGATGGGACTGGTGCAAAGTCAGGCGAACACGGCATGCATCGAACCCGATGCTGACTATAAAGCCAAAAATACCAACAAGCTAAAATACTAGAATTAAAATTTTATTTGTATTATTATATGATTTTTAAAAGTATATATGTATACATACATATTTATGTAAGAAATTTTAATACACAGGTACTGCTATAAGTGGTCGCATGTCATCTGTCAAGTTTTATTATGCCATTGGCGAAAGTATTACATTCACGTGCGATGCCGGCCTGGATTTGCGGGGTGCTAAGGTGCTGAAATGTTTGAAAAACGGCAAATGGTCCAGCGCTATACCCACATGTGTCACATCCGATCAAGTGAATAAGCATCTGAATATTATGGGTTAAATAGGAGAAAGGTGTGGCCACTGTGGAGAAATTAATTGCTTGTAAATTTAAGTCCTTCAATTCCTTCCGAACGAAAATAAATAAAAACAAAAAATATATAAAGAACAAGTAAGGAAGCCTAAGTTCGAGTGGAATCGAACATTAGATACCTACTCAGCTGTATGCTTTCATTGTTGATTTGATAGAATCACGGTGTATTTTATATAAAGGGAGTGCTGCATAAAGTGGGCGTAGCCACGCCCATTTTCAACATTTTTATCATTCATCCAACTAAGCATATGAATATTATTCTTTGTGCAAAATTTCATTCCTTTATGACTTCTAGTTACAAAGATGTCACGTTACAAATTCCCAAAGGGTGTTCCAGAAATATCTTTGTTAAAAAGTAGGCGTGGTCATAAACCGATTTCAATAAATTTTTGCGTGTCTATTAACACAAATTATTAAAGTGTACAAACTGAATTTCGTCACAACATCTCATTTATTGGGCTAAGAAATCAGTTATGGGCTAAGAAATCTCGTAGATTCCTTTGTCTAAAAAGAGGCGGGGCCACGCCCATTTTCCAAAATTTTTCTATTTTTTGTTTCCGGTCTATTGTGGAACTCATGCCACAAAATTTCAATGAATAATCTTTATATCTGACAAAGATTTCGCTTAAAATATTTCTATTAGGCCACTTTATAATACCCATATATAAAAGTGGGCGTGGTCGTCAACCGATCTCGCTAAAATTTTCAACATGTATTACCACAAATAATCATCTCCGGGAATAGATGGAATCTTTCCTGCTGAATTACAGGCAGCAAGTGAAACTCTAACCCCTCTACTTGTTCCTATCTATAAAGCCTGCCTCAACCTGTCATACATTCCTCTGGAATGGACCAAGGCGAAGGTGATCTTTATTCCTAAAGGGGGCAGAGCCTCCTACAGCAGCTCAAAGGATTTCAGGCCGATAAGCCTGACCTCTTTTCTACTCAAAGTTCTTGAGAGATTGCTGGATGTCTATATCAGGCTCCGTGCGAATACTCTATCTCCTTTTCAACACGCTTATTCCAAAGGCAAGTCCGTAGAGACTGCTCTACACGCTATCACTTCCAAGATAGAAAAGGGGCTAGCCTTTAAGGAATTCACACTGGGCATCTTTCTCGACATAGAAGGAGCTTTCAACAATGTTCTACCGGGAGCCGTTACCACCGCCCTACGGGACTTGGAGGTAGAAGAGGCTCTCGTGAGGTTTGTCGAACTTCTTCTTAGTAGAGGAGCCATTATTTCTGAAATGGGTAATTCATCGATAACTAGGTATGCCAACAGGGGAACACCCCAGGGTGGAGTTTTGTCTCCTCTGCTTTGGAACCTAACGGTGAACACCCTGCGCTCGATAACTAGGTATGCCAACAGGGGAACACCCCAGGGTGGAGTTTTGTCTCCTCTGCTTTGGAACCTAACGGTGAACACCCTGCTCTCTAAACTTCAGCACACGGGCTGCCAGGTCATTGCGTACGCCGATGACATCGCCCTGACAGCGACTGGCAAGCATATACCGGTGCTGAGCGACCTTTTGCAAAATGCACTCAACATTGTAAAAACCTGGTCTCTGAAATGCGGGCTCAGTGTCAGCTCTGAGAAAACGGAAATGGTTCTGTTTACCCGCAAACATAAGATACCTGAATTCAAACCTCCGTCCATAAATGGGAAGGAGATTAAACTCTCTACCGAGGTTAAATACCTTGGTGTTATTCTAGACAGAAAACTAAACTGGAAACGGAACGTAGAAGTACGATCCCAAAAAGCCATGTTAGCACTTTACGCATGTAAATCAGCGATAGGCAAGAGATGGGGACTTAACCCCCAAATCGTCCATTGGCTGTACACAGCGGTAGTGCGACCTATTCTCTTCTATGCAGTCACCATATGGTGGCCAGCACTGGAACTCGAAACCAATAAGAGCAAATTAACTAGAGTGCAGCGAATGGCTTCCATGCTTATTAGCGGAGCCCTTCCCTACACCCCAACTAAAGCTCTCGAAACCATCCTATTTCTTCTCCCCACGGATATACAGGGGAAACTCATTGCCAGCTGCAACGCGGCAAGGCTCAATGCAACCGAACCCTGGAGGGACACCAGATTCGGGCACGCTCAAATTCTTAGTAACGTCCCTGCCAATTTTCTAAAGCTGGACTATGCAATACCAGCCTTTTGTTGGGATAACAAATTCTCCACAAGAATCCCGGAGAGGAGCGAGTGGAAGAACTTAGGGGATCCCGACCCTAATACACTGCACATTTACACGGACGGCTCTAAATTGAACAATAGAGTTGGAAGTGGGTTTTTCTGCGAAAAGCTTCATCTGAAAGTAAGTTTGCGCCTACCTGATCACTGCAGCGTCTATCAGGCTGAGCTCATAGCCATATGGGAAGCAGCTCGTCGCCTGACAGATCTGCCAGACATAAATTCTATCAAAATCTTCTCTGACAGCCAAGCTGCCATAAAATCCTTACAGAGTAACAATGCTACATCTATAGTTGCAATGAAATGTAGGGAGTCTTTGAACAAACTAGCCGAAAGGTGGGACCTGAACGTCATTTGGGCTCCAGGCCATAGCAACGTTCGGGGCAACTGCATTGCAGATGAGTTGGCAAGGGAAGGCACAAGCTTGCAGGATATCACATCTGCGGCATGGGTTGGCCCCCCGCTTAACTCATGCAAGCATTGGTTGAGATCTCGCTCCATTGAACAGGCTAACGCTAGATGGGCCAAGGAGTCAACTTGTGTGATTTCTAGGCAAATCTGGCCTAGACTGGATGAGGCTAGGTCTGTATCGGTGCTGCATCTGAATCGGCTCTCTATAGGTCCGCTGGTGGGACTTCTAACAGGCCATTGTCTTATGGGCACTCACGCCTCTCGCATGGGCCTATATAAAAACGACTTCTGCCGCAGCTGTAGGGACGTGGAGGAAATAGAAAGTGTTGAGCACTATCTATGCCACTGCCCCGCACTGTCGCTATCCAGGTACCGCTTCCTCCATAAACACTTTTTCGAGTGCCTGGCGGAGATGGAAAATGCAAGGACACTAGATTTTCTGCGCTTCATGAAACAAACGCGCTGGTTTAGCTTCACGGGCATCTAATCTTATCATACTTTTGAATCTAATTTTTCCGGAAAGGTTTGTAAACAGGGATAAGGAAGCTAGGGCTCCCTTGTGGTATCACAATGGGCCACCTCGGCCTAAGTGTGTCCCCGCTTTCATGAATTGCGGAGACAGCCACCTCAACCTAACCTAACCTATGTAAGAAATCTATCTATCTATTGCGTATGTAAAGATATTTTATTTATTTTATCCCTTTTATTGTCACAAATACATATAGCACCGCTTCGACATTTTTTAATTTTTTAATACGAGAATCAAATAATAAATATGTAAATTCCCTATAATTTTTTTTATGTGCCGTCACTGCGGTTTATTTTGAATTCATATGTCATTTTTCAAATTTGATTGCTCGGTTTTCTCTTTCTTTTTTTATATGTCTGTACTGTAATGTTGGCTGATGGAACTCGTAGGTATTACGAATATAGGAGTACTATATATATGCTTCGAAAGCTGTGTGATTTGTTCAAAATAAATAAATAAATAAATTTACTTTCATACGCGTAATTTGTGAATAAATATTTGAAAAATGAGCTGCCTCTTCAGGGGATGCGAAAATACAGTGCACTTTTGCAAAGGCTCAGCGGTGAAGTTTTCTAAGTTTCCAGCAATTCCGTTTATAATCAATGGCTTCAAGCGTGCCAAATAGAGGAAGTTGATCTTCCAAAGAACCCGTTGATGTGCTCAGTGCATTTCGGTGCTACGATATTAGTAGCACAAACAACAAAACGTGAGGAAAAGGATCAAAATTATTCGTTTGTAAATTGTTTATCTGAGGGAGGCTTATACAAGCCAAACTCAACTTTTATAAATATTTTAGAACATCTAAATTCGGTCTTCGTAAAGTTTAATAAAGAAAAATTATGTATACAACAACATTATTTGGAAAATTTAGTACAAAATTTAAAATTTAATTGTGATATAAAAATTGTGAAACGGGTTTTCCTAGGCAGAACATTTTTCCGTATACGGCACTTAAATAGGAAAATGAAAGAAAACAAAAAGATTACAAAAACAAAAAAATATAAAGAATTACAACTTAAATGAGTTTAACAAAGAACTTTAAAATATACCTTCTTGTTTCATTTAATCTGAATTCTGCATTTCTGTTCCACCAAATTTTTGCTTGTATTGTACTCCTTCTCTTCTCTTTTTGTAAGATAGAAGTGAAAAAGAACGAGCAAAAAGTAAACAAAAAATTTGTTCGAACATAACGATGACTCCAGCCTTACTTCTTTGCTAAATGCTCTGTCTGCTGTATTGCGTAAGGCTTTGTATTAAATATTCGAGCCAAATACTTCCCACTTTTCACATCCCTTTTAATAATATATGAATTTCTTTGATAATATTTCTGAGATTTCTTCAACTAAAACTAAAATTACCAAAAATTTCTTTAAAAATCTCCATTTTTATATTTGTACAATATGGCAGCCTCACTGATAATATTTATAAAAAAGATACTTCAGAAATATGTACATCGACTGTTCTCGATAAAACTTTATTTTCGATAAAATCTGAGTAATTGAGGTTTGTCCCACTCTCCATACAATTCTTTTTTTTGATCATGCGAAATATCGCGGAAATATTTTTTTTAATTGTAACTTTGTTATTTGACAACGAATTTTTAAAATTGAAATGTCATTAGTTTAGTCTTTGGAAGCTCTATATTTCCTTGTAATGTCCTTTTGACCTTCATTTTCACATAGTTAAGTCACCTAACCAAGTTTTTCATCCAAAATATCCTTTTTGTTTCACAAGAAAAAATCGCCAAAAATAAAATTAATTTTGTACTTACAAATTCTTGTTTTTGCATTTTTATAAAAAAATTTTAATTTTGACGAATTATTTTTCGGCACCCTGTTATTGTGGGCCTATGAATTTTCTACCACAAAAAGTTCAAATAATTAGCTTTCAGATGCATTTTAAATTTTTGAAATATCTCTTTTGGTTCAAAAGTTATGATTTTTGCAACGAAAAAAGCCAAAAGGCGCCATAGTGCGACGGTGGAGTACAATAAATTGGATGGTTAACATGCGGATATGACATCTCAAAATCAATAACACTACCCGACAAAATTTCAAAAATTTTCATATCCTCGATATTTGATACATGATTCCTATGTAGAATTTTCTGCTGATTCCAAATATGTAATCAGATGGTTCAAAAGTAGAACAGTTTTCGAGATATTTTGAAATTTCAGTTTTTGAGATAAGAAAACAAGTAAGGAAGCCTAAGTTCGAGTGGAATCGAACATTAGATACTCAGCTGTATGCTTTCATTGTTTGTTTTCGTTTGAAGGAAACACGGTATATAAAGAGAGTGCTGTATAAAGTGGGCGTAGCCACGCCCATTTTCAACATTTTTATCAGTTATTCAACTAAGCATATGAATATTATTCTTTGTGCAAAATTTCATTCCTTTATGACTTCTAGTTACAAAGATGTCACATTACAAATTCCCAAAGGGTAATCCAGAAATATCTTTGTTAAAAAGTAGGCGTGGTCATAAACCGATTTCAATACATTTTTGCGTGTCTATTAACACAGGTTATAAAAGTGTATAAACCAAGTTTCGTCATAATATCTCAATTATTTGTCGAGTTATGGGCTCAGAAATCTCGTATATTCCTTTGTCTAAAAAGAGGCGGTGCGACGCCCATTTTCCAAAATTTTTCTATTTTTTGTTTCCGGTCTATTGTGGAACTCATGCCACAAAATTTCAATGAATTATCTTTATATTTGACAAAGATATCGCTTAAAAAGTTTTTATTAGGCCACTTTATAATACCCATATATAAAAGTGGGCGTGGTCGTCAACCGATTTCGCTAAAATTTTGAACATGTATTACCACAAGTAATAGAAGTGTACACACCAAGTTTCGTCATAATATCTCACTTATTTGTCGAGTTATGGGCTCAGAAATCTCGTATATTCCTGCTTCTAAAAAGAGGCGGTGCCACGCCCATTTTCCAAAATTTTTGTGTTTTTAGTTTTATGTCCGCAGTTGGACTCCTGCCATAAAATTTCAATGATATATCTTTATATTTGACAGAGATATAGCTTAAAATGTTTTTATTGGGCCACTTTATTATACCCATATATAAAAGTGGGCGTGGTCGTCAACCGATTTTGGCAATTTTTAGTCCAAACATTTGCCTAAGTAAGTATATCACGCGTACCAAATTTCATCGATATATCTTCAATGGTTTCTGAGTTATGACTCGTAAAACTTTCAATGTTTGCCCCTTAATAAGTGGGCGTGGCACCGCCCATTTTCCAAAATTTTTATGTTTTTTGTTTTGTGTCCATAGTTGGACTGCTGCCATAAAATTTCAATGATATATCTTTATATTTGACAGAGATATAGCTTAAAATGTTTTTATTGGGCCACTTTATTATACCCATATATAAAAGTGGGCGTGGCCGTGAACCGATTTTAACAATTTTTCATCAAAATGTTTGCCTAAGTAAGTAAATCACGCATACCAAATTTCATCGATATATCTTCAATGGTTTCTGAGTTATGACATATAAAACTTTCCATGTTTGACCCTTAATAAGTGGGCGTGGCACCGCCCATTTTCCAAAATTTCATCAGATTTCTTCATAGGGGCCTGAGCTCAACACGTGGGTAAAATTTCATCGCTCCAGCTCTATTAGTGACTGAGATACCAAATTTCCAATTTTTTCTATATAGGAAAAGTGGGCGTGGTCATGGTCCGATTTCGCCCATTTTCAATACCAACCGTCCCAGTCTCGATACCAACTTGCATTCCAAATTTCATCAAAATATCTCAATTTTTGCGCGAGTTATCGTGCGTACGGACGGACGGACGGACGGACGGACATGGCTCAATCGATTTCTCTTTTCACCCTGATCATTTTGATATATATAAGTCTATATCTATCTCGATTATTTCATTCTGTTACAATCCACCGTTATGAAATCAAAACTATAATACTCTGTGTACTAGTACAGCTGAGTATAAAAAAGTAGGATTACTTTTTAGTCAATATCTCCGCCATTACCGTCTCGATTTTTACGTTATTTAATTTTGTTTTGAGAGGATGAAATACCCTTTCCAACAAAGCCAAAATAATTAAAATCGACGTTAAATTGACGGAGTTATGGCGATCAATAGATTTATTTTTATGAAAATTTTCAGTTTTTTTCCGACATTCATATACTTTTTTGTAATTTTTTTTTAAAGAAATATTAAATATCCTCCTGATTTCACACTTTGAGTCAACAGCCTATTTCTTAGTGAACATTTTGGCACTTTCCGGATTATAATCCGTAGAAAAATTACAATGCTATAAAAGATTTATTGAACAAACCTATGTTTATTTTTTATCACAATCTTGTACTTAACCTCCATTTTTTTTATTTTTATGTATATCAAAAGTGTTTAAATGTTGATAGTTTTTGCCGTTTTGGTACATTTTGTTCTTCTCGAAGAAGGAACCAGCAAAAATGGCTCATCATTCAATGTCCCTGACATTCCAATGGCCTTGGTATTGCAATCCCATGTTTTTTTTTTATTTCTCCGTGAGAACGCTCACCGTTGTAAAAGTCATCACATATATGAAGATTATGTTGAGAGGGTTTCGGGACAATTTTTTTTACACCACGAAATACCGCGAAAAAAAATTTTGTTTTTGCAACTTTTTTATTTGACATCCGATTTGTAAAATTGATATATCATTATTTTAGTCTATAGGAGTTCTATATATCGCTCTAATGTCCTTTTGAGCTATGAAGTCGTTTTCACATAGTTGGGTCACCTAACCAAGTTTTTCGTCTATAAAATATCCTTTTCGTTTCACCTGAAAAAAATCGCTAAAAATAAAGTACTAATGGGATCTTGGTAATATTACGCTTAAAGTGTTTGTAATTTAATAGGCTAATTTTTAAAAATAAATCTTTTGCTGATTTTCCCAACTTCTTATAAAAATCCTATTTTCAAAATCAAAATTGCAAAAAATCCACAAAATTTTGACTTTGACCAGCTATGGCTCAGTGAGTTTTTACTCAACCACCACAAGTTATATGTCGTTAAAAGCGTATTTTAATTACGTTTAGAATGAGGTACTGTTAGCTGTTATCGCACATGTAACTTTAGCGAAAAATATTTTTGAATGAAGTGATAACCAAAAAACACAAAATTACCGTTATCTCAAAAGCCTAACCGTGCAAAAAATAAAACTAAATAGTTTTGAGCTCACGGGGCCCATGCCAATTTTCCCCTATACCCCGATTTCTTGGTATTTTTTGCTGTAAACTAGTGTTAATGTTATAGTGGTTTACATTTGCCAGATTTGGAAGTTCAATGAAAATATAAATATAGGTTTCTTCACTTAATCTCTTATAACTTTGCCATTTTTCCACAGATTATAATCCGGAAAGTGCCAAAATGTTCACTAAGAAATAGGTTATTGACTCAAAATGTGAAACCAGGAGGATATTTAATATTTCTTAAAAAAATTACAAAATAGAAGATGAATTTCGAAAAAACCTGAAAATTTTCATAACAAAAAATCTTTTGTTCGCCATAATTCCGTCACTTTAACGGCGATTTTAATTATTTTGGCTTTGTTGGAAAGGGTATTTCATCCTCTCAAAACAAAATTATAATATAATAATAATACAATGGCGCTATTATAACTCTGACGAGTTTTATGGCCGAGCTTCTCTCCCAATTCGAGGTGTGCTCCTTTTTGTTTTTCCTACTAATTGGGTGGACCTACAGTTTTATGCCGGCTCCGAACGGCGAATGCATTTTTTGTGAGAAGCTTTTTCATGGCAGAAATACACTCGGAGGGTATGCCGCCCACTGCCGAGAGGTGACCGCTGCTCTTAAAAAATCCAATAATTGGATTTTTACTAATTAGAAAAATTGTTTTGGTGTTTTGCTCGGACTGGAGTTTGAACCCGAGACCTCTGGCATAGCAGGCGAGCACTCTACCCACTGCACCACAGCGGCCACAAAACAAAATTAAATAACGTAAAAATCGAGACGGTAATGGCGGAGATATTGACAGATGAGTAATCATACTTTTTTTTCTTAGCTCAAAAACAGAAATTTCAAAATATCTCGAAAACTGTTCTACTTTTGAACCATCTGATTACATATTTGGAATCAGCAGAAAATTCTACATAGGAATCATGTATCAAATGTCGAGGATATTTTTTTTGTCGGGTAGTGTAATAAACATATACGTAAAAAATGGTTTTTATTTTTAATACATTATCTTGTTTTTATTTGTTTATTTTTTTAACATTGAAGGGACAATTTTTCTTTGATCGATTCGTAAAGTAAAGCGATAAATAGTATATGAATCACAAAACTTCGTTTGAATATGTATGCAGTTATATATGTATACTGTTAGAGGGAAATATGTATGTATGTAGATAAACTTGTTATCGCGCTGTTATATAACTCTAGCTTTCTTTTCATTTGTAAATATTAGTAGAAAAATACAGAAAAAGTGTTATTTTATAATATGTTTATGTATGTATGTATATTTTTCGTTCGTTTCATTGCGATGTTACTTGCATGTATGTATGTACATATATGATCGTTCATTAATTTTAAACAGATACTTATGCATGTACATATGTATATATTTTGTGCTACTCTTCTTCTTCGTCCACTTTAATGGTACAATTCGATAAGAATATTTCGTTTTGTTGTTTATTCATTATGTAAAAATTTAAATTAAAATATATATATGTAAATACATATGTATATGTAGCATATATGTAAATACAGTTTGTATATTATGAATAGTTTATGAATAAATTTGATTTTTAAATACCTATGTATATATATAATGTACATATGTATGTAAGTATATACGACAAGTATAAACGTATAAATATTCGAAAACAATTTGTATATAAATATATATGTATGTACATTTTAAAACTTTGTATAGTCCTTAAAAACAACACCTCTCGAAAATCGGTATTCATATACATATGTATGTACATATGTACTTATAATACATATCATCGTTTAAAGTGCAAAACGGCGTATCGACCAAATACAAATCGCGAACGCGAAAGTGACATTTTTGCCAAAAATGAGATTTCCCCCAAAAACACATTCGTGGGGTCTGACCCCATCCATTCATACAAGCATTTTCACGCGTTATCCCAATGTTAAAATTCTTGTATGAATGGATGGGATCGGACCCCAGGAATGTGTTTTCGGGGAAATCCCATCTTTGGCAAAAATGTCACTTACTTGGTTTGTACTTGGTCGATACGCGGTTGTGCACTTTAAACGACGCTATGTAAGTAGGGATTTATGAATGTGATGTATTGTGGAACGATTTTCCGTCATCCCTTGTCAAGTTTGGTTTGGAGACAAACCGGTTTCGGCTAATATGCGCCATCTTCAGTGTCTTCTTTCGTTCGAAAGAAGACACTGAAGATGGCGCATATTAGCCGAAACCGGTTTGTCTCCAAACCAAACTTGACAAGGGATGACGGAAAATCGTTCCACAATACATCATATTCCTACCCTGTCGGAAAAACAAGCAACCAAAAAGTTATTTATGAATGTCCTACCTTAACAATTTATTTATATACACGCAATATTCAGTATATAGTTTTAATTATTTCGTTTGCAATTCTCGCTTAAATACAAATGGATGTACATAAACTGGTGGGAGAAGTAAAATACCACGAAATAATGACAGGTTTTAACTAACCATTTTTCTTCGCTTATTTTGAATTATTAATAAATACAATTACAATGCTTTCTATAAAAAAGTAGCATATAAGTTACTGTACCAAACTTTTTTGATGTACAACTTTTACCAAAGGAAAAATAGATGTTATAACATATGCATGTAACTTGGAAAATAATATTTCTGCCACCAGCTCATACATACATTCATACATATGCAAATATTTAAATAAATTTATAAATATTTCCCGACAAGATGCATCGGGATGAATAACCATTGTCAGGTAGCTGCCCTACACAAACATATACATATATATGTATATACGTGTTTATGTACGTACATATGTGTTTTTGTATGTACACATTATACTTATTTTTATTTTATTTTTTCATTGTAACATCAAGGCATTCAAATTTCTTTGCAATATTGTATCTTTGACTGAGTTGAAGACAACTTTTATATTTCGTGTATCTATGGCAGTGGTAAAATGATGATAGATGCGACTTTGAGGACTTTTGTGCACACTCATAAACAATTGCAATGTAAAATTTTGCACATCGAGCAGCGAATGCGGGTTCCCGCTGAATTGTGGATAATACCAACGGATATCAGTCTCTGGATTGCGTACTTTTTGTTCAAGCAAGTCGGTTTTATTTAGAAATAATATTATCGATATACCCTTAAAAGTATTATTGTTAACGATCGTGTCGAATATATTTTTCGATTCTTCTAATCGGTTTGTTTTTCTAAAAAAGCAAAAGAGCAAAGACAATTATATCAAAATAGTTTGAATAAATGCAAATTATGGTTAACCTATCTTCAGCAAGCACTTGGTCAAATTCCGAGCTGGAGACCAAGAAAATGATCGATGTTACTGACGAATCAAAACATTTAGTCCACTTTTGTCGTTGAGTTCGCTGACCGCCAACATCAACAAACACGAATGGAATGTTCTGAAATAAATAAATAAGGAAAATATTAGAATTAAGTTATCAGGGGGAACTGATTTGAGGTGGATGCTGTATAGCTTTGTAATTATTAATAAATGCAATCGTTTTGCTTTCACTTACTTGTATTTTTACACAAAATTCGTAAACCCCTTTGGTTGCTTTCCGACAATGCAAAATATCTTTGTGTGTCGGTCCATAATCGTACGTTGCAAGGCGGTCAATATTATTTAAGAAATAGCTTACAGAATCACTCTGAAAAATAGATACACATATCTATCAATTAACCAAAGTTTATATATTGGAGTGAGAATTAAGACTATTTTTACAATTTGAAATTCTCTTCGCCTCTCATACGCTCGCCTTATGCCACGATCTTGCCACAGTCTAAGTATATATGGTGCGCATTGTATGAAATTGTCGATTTCTATACTACTGCTTTCGATTAATTTGGCATAATTTGCGTCGTCCTCTCTTTCGTTATTCTCCCAAGGGATTTCCAGTTTTTGACGTGCATCAATCAATACTTGCATTCCTACAAATAATGAAGAGCATTTTAATAAACCCCATTCAAAACTTTATAGATAATTGTAATTTTTTATATATACCTCGTATTACATTTTGATATATCACATATTGGTATTCGCGAATTAGTTCTGGTTCAAAATTAATTCCGTGTATTATACGCATTTGCTTGAGAAATGTAGATTTTCCAGATTCCCCAGCGCCCAACAGCAACAGTTTCACCTAAGTTAAAGACAGAAAGATCAATATTTTAAACTATAGTAGGTATATAATATATATACATACATGAACATAGGTATGTATGTATTTATGTATAGATACCCAGTTGAACTTGAAGAGAGATCTCCCCAAGGGAAGAATAGAAGAGTACTCCTTTTGACATCCTTTTGGAGGAATAGAAGAGATTTCTTCCCTTTACTGCTCCCATGTTACTCCTTGTGGAGCAATATGGGAGGTCTCCCCAAGCGATGAATAGAAGAGTACTCCATTAAACGTCCTTTTGGAGCAATAGGAGAGATTTCTAAACTTCACTACTCCCATGTTACTCCTTGTGGATCAATATGGGAGATCTCTCCAAACTAAAAATAAAAGATAACTCATTCTGTCATCCTTTTGGAGTAATAGAAAAGATTTCTCCAATGTGTACTCCAATCTGATATTGTTTTCAGCAGGCGAAATTTGTCTGTTATATTTTTTCATTCGATTAGAAATTTATTCATTTGAAATTTTTATATGATTGGGCTTTAAAAGAAATATTTCGTCAATAATTTGTCTACATATCCAGTTTGGATGAGTTGCGTCAAGCATTGGGCCAAATAATCAATGTGTTACTTTGAAAAACAGTTAATTTTGCGTGATAAAAGTGGTATTTTGGGTCGATTCGGCTATGAAGGTTACGGTAAAGACAGCGGCAGCAGAAACAAAAGCAACGCTTCATTGTCTAAATTATTTATCTATGTATATACATATTTACCATCCTTTAAATTGTAATTTATCAGTGAAATAAAAAATAAAATGAAAACAATTACTTTGGCCATAAATGGATTTCATTCCTTTCATTACTCGCCCAGGAGGTTTCAAATGTGTACTCCTACATTGTTCCCTTGGGAGGAACGGGGAATGTTTAACAATTACTCCCTCATTGCTCTTTCGGGAGGTTATTAGAGGACTCTCCAAACTCCGCCAATGCTCGATTATGAGGTATATGGGAGTATTAGCAAAAACTCCCTCATTGCTGTTTTGGGAGGAAAAAGGGAATTTTATCTATTACTCCCTTCCTAGGACATACAATATTAAAAGCGAGTACAGAAATTTGTATGAAAATACATAGAAGTAATAGGGAGTAATGGGGAGTAATCCAGTACTCGCAAGGGAGTACTCCGGGATTAATAAAACGATGATCCCCAGTCCTACTGGGTATTAATTTTCTATACAAAGAAAAAACATGAATTCTAAACTAACCAAATCTTTACGTGCCCCATTTTGCCCACCTATAATTAATTATCTGTTGAATGTTGAAATACACAAACCGCTAGTTATGGGGGCCCCATTAGGTTACACTCTTCAGAACTCTGGAGCTCTATAGGTAATTTAAAGTGCCATTATAACAAACTTTCCCCATTTCTTATCGCAAAACGAGTTACATTTTGTTATAATAGTAATGTCAATTGGTTAAATAATTAGCACTGAAGAGTGCTAATTAATCAAATATCGTAGGCAGGTGATGCAAATCCACAAAACCTATTGAACAAATTGTACATACATATACACATACTATGCATGTACATAAAAATTGTTAGAAATATGTATGTAATCACTCACCTGGCGACGGAACGTATGTTTTTCCTTTTCCAAAAATTTATCAATCTCTCGCGACTTATATCGCTGTTCCAACTCCTCGGGTGTATTGCGTAAACGCACAAGATACGATATAATATTGCCACAACATCGTAAACAAGTAAATCTTGACGTCAACATTCCATTACCCGGACGTCTGGTACTATATGGCTCGTTGTCGCGTTGTCCCTCCATCAAATGGGCCATTGTGCCCGTTTCATTGTGTGTTGATGCCAATGTAGCGCTACGACGTATCGCTGCGTCACCGCCACCCATCTTTTGTGTATATTGGTATAATGTAGAGGGCGGGGCAAGGCCGTTCCCGAAATTTGCTTTTGTTTAACAAAAGCTCTTCGTGAGTGTAATCTCAGAAGAAAATTTCAGGCTCAATGCCTCACTATTGTTATGTGTTTATTTTTATAAATTATTGCTAGCATTTCACCATTTTAATTGTGTATATTATGCGCCTCACTTCCAAAAAAGCCTCCTCGGCAAATAACAAATAAGTATTTGATGAATCCACTAAGCTGCTGCCACGATTTGATGCAGCAGCCCTCTTTTTTAAGTGCAGAGCGCTGTTAGAAAGTTCTAAATATTTTGGAAGTAAATTATACTATGTGAAAGTTACTTTCTTTGAATTTATACACACACGATTGCTAATTGTTGACGAATGGATTTTATTATTTTTTTCGTACATCAAAACAATTTTTCGGAGCTGTCTGGTTGCACACAGAAATTTCACTTTTATCTTTTATCCCTGTCTCTTGGACTCAGTGATGCCAATATTCTTGGACCAAAAATCCCTAAGGCATGCCAAAAATTCCCTACTTTTCCCTGCGCTAACAAAATTTTTCCCTACAAATTTCCCTACGCCGTATTTTCTCTATATTACAATAAACACACATAAAATTGATGCAAATAATGTTTTTATTCAAAAATCGACGTATGCATACTTAGAAATTGTTACGTTTATTTGTGTTTATATAATAAAAATATATATATGTATATATACTATATAACTATATATGGGAAAATTTTCCAACCGTCTACCACGCGTTGGAAAAAAAGAGTTATTGGGCGTTGTAGAGGAGATCCTCCTGATTCTAAATGTAAAAGTCCTGGCTTCCGGAGGTGTATAGTTTTAAAATAATTTGTAGTTAAAGTTGCAAAAAAAGTCAAATTTAACCTCACTTGTCTCTGTGAAACAATGAAATAGAAACACCGGTGTTGCCAAACGCAGTCGATTATTTCATAAGGCCGTCGTCACAGTGGGAAACGAGTTGGGGTGTATTGAATTTTTCTGCGTTGGCGGCCTTCGGCCGCGCTTATAAAAAATAACCCTGGGCTACGCCATCCGTCCGGGCGTGTGCCCTAACCGTGGCTACCGCCACGGTGATGTCCTTCTGCGTAGTACACCCTTCAGCGTAGGCGGCCTTCGCCTTTATTTACTCATTTCATTGGCTCCGAATCGCGCACTGTGAATGCGACCTTATTATGTGACTTACCTTTTGGTAGGTGTGGCATCACCATTATATTTTGGTGGCCATTATTAGGGGCATTTCAGTTATTAGCCGTGTTTCACATACGGTGATCCTAACCCAGATAAAAATTTTTGCATGTAAATGCAACAACAAAGATTTCAGCTCGATTAAACCAGATAAATTGCTGGTTCAATTTCTGATCCGCCCTGTTCGATTTGTTTTTTCCGTGCTGATTTGGCAGCACAGTGCTTTTTTGATTTGGCAGAACTGAAAAGTGACATTTGTGTATGTATACATATATATACATATACCCTGCAGTAAATTTGTTTCACTGCTAAATGATCATTGATTATTCTTTGTTGAATATTCATCACAATCGTTTTGCGTTGGTGCAAGCGTGCAAGCTATATTGAAAAAACCAAACGAAATATCATCTAGGCGGTTATAAACCCACGAGCCAGCTTGTATTTCGGTAGGTTTTTTGACATTCGGCAGCTTTTCTGACAAATTTTTCAATTTGACAACTATAAAACAAATTATATTTAAAATAAAAGATATATGGATATACAAATTTCAAATTTGCCTCTTGTAAGCTTCTGCTTTGGCCGTAAGGGGAAAGAAGAAGTCCGGAAGAAAAATTATACTGCGCACTGGCTTCTCCTTATAACATGGAATACATAGCTATCCCGCCATTTGAGTTTCATAATTTATTTCAGTAATTTAAATTCAAATTTCCAAAAAAAATAATTTTTGAAATAGTTATTTTCATTTAGTTTGAAGTTTAAAGTCAATCAAATTGTTTTTGAGGGAGTATTTGTCTCTTTTCAACGTACAGAAGAATTGTTTTTGCGCTATTATAACTCTGACGAGTTTTATGGCCGAGCTTCTCTCCCAATTCGAGGTGTGCTCCTTTTTTTTTCCTACCATTGGACAGTCATATAGGTATGAGGAAAGCAAACCATTTATTTGAAAAAATTCAGCAGCCTTTATATGAAAGCATTCACTGATGCCTCCTCATGATGAATTTCATCAGTGATTCATAAAGGATTCATTTCAGATTTTTACTGCTGGGTATATGTTGTATATGTTTCTTCTTCTTTTTAGTTCTTTGCAAGTGCAGCCAATATTCATTATGAGCCGGATTGTTTCAGTAAAAATTTATCTTAACCCAGACCCAGATGCAATAGGCGCATTTCAGTTATTACATCTGGGTCTGGGTCAAGATAAATTTTTACTGAAACAATCCGGATCATAATGAAATTTGGCTGCACTTGAAAAGAAGTAAAAAGAAGAAGAAATATCAACAAACCATTTGTGATTTGAGAAAGTAAAAAAAAACAAAATAAAAAATCATGGATCAAGAATTATTTGAGGCAAATTTATATATAATTTAATTATATGACCTTTATACTCATATTTTATGTGTTACTTCCATAATTTGTTTTGTTTTTTTCACGGCGTCTGAATGAAAAATATGGCCGACAGCTGCTTGTGTATATACATATACGAACATATACCCCGCAGTAAAAATCTGAAATGGGGGAAATTTTCCAATAATGCCGCACGCCCCCCAAAAAACCACTTTTACTGGGTGGTAGGGGAGGGGAAGAGTGTTTTGAATCCGTAAAATTTAGGCGCCGGACGTACCTCTGTTTCGAGGAATTTATGATTAAAGTTTAGTAGCTCTCCATATAAATTCGATAGATAAAGAAAAAACAGTGCTTTTGCGCAGAACACTTTTCTGCGTAGGCGGCCTTCGGCCGCGCCTAAAAAAAATAACCCTGGGCTACGCCATCCGTCCGGACGTGTGCGCAAACCGTGGCTACCGCCACGGTGATGTCCTTCTGCGTAGTACACCCTTCAGCGTAATATCTATGGCCCGGTCTACAGTACTTTTGTGGCCATTTCAACTCGCAAAATGGTACAAACACTTACCTTGTACCTATGTCAGTTGTGTGTGTGTGTGTAAAAATTGGTAAAAATTTAACAACTTTAACAAATTCCGGGAAAACCAGGTACGTCCGGCGCCTAAATTTAACAACTTCAGAACCTACTTCCCATCCCCTACCATCCAGTAAAAGTCATTTTTTTGGGGGCGTGCGGCATTATTGGAAAGCCGACCCCTGAAATGAATCCTTTATGAATCACTGATGAAATTCATCATGAGGAGGCATCAGTGAATACTTTCATATAAAGGCTGCTGAATTTTTTCAAATAAATGGTTTGCTTTCCTCATGCATATATGACAGTACGTTTTTTCTCTGGTATTTTTGGTTTGGAAAACCCACCGAAAGTCAAAATACAAAAACAATTCTTCTGTACGTTGAAAAGAGACAAAACAAAAACAATTTGATTGACATTAAACTTCAAACTAAATGAAAATAATAGTTATTTCAAAAATTATTTTTTTGGAAATTTGAATTTAAATTACTGAAATAAATAATGAAACTCAAATGGCGGGGTAGCTATGTTATAAGGAGAAGCCAGTGCGCAGTATAATTTTTCTTCCGGACTTCTTCTTTCCCCTTACGGCCAAAGTAGAAGCTTACAAGAGGCAAATTTAAAATTTGTATTTCCATATACATATTTTTTATTTTAAATATAATTTATTTTATAGTTGTCAAATAGAAAAATTTGTCAGAAAAGCTGCAGAATGACAAAAAACCTACCGAAATACAAGCTGGCTCGTTGGTTTTTAACCGCCTAGATGGTATTTCGTTTGTTTTTTTCAATATAGCTTGCTCGCTTGCACCAACGCAAAACGATAGTGATGAATATTCAACAAAGAATCATCAATGATTATTTAGCAGTGAAACAAATTGACTGCAGGGTATATGTATATATATGTATACATACACAAATGTCACTTTTCAGTTCTGCCAAATCAAAAAAGCACTGTGCTGCCAATTCAGCACGGAAAAAACAAATCGAACAGGGCGGATCATAAATTGAACCAGCAATTTATCTGGTTTAATCGAGCTGAAATCGTTGTTGTTGCATTTGCATGTAAAAATTTTTATCTGGGTTAGGATCACCGTATGTGAAACACGGCTAATAACTGAAATGCCCCTATTACATCTGGGTCTGGGTTAAGATAAATTTTTACTGAAACAATCCGGATCATAATGAAATTTGGCTGCACTTGAAAAGAAGTAAAAAGAAGAAGAAATATCAACAAACCATTTGTGATTTGAGAAAGTAAAAGAAAACAAAATAAAAAATCAAGGATCAAGAATTATTTGAGGCAAATTTATATATAATTTAATTATATGACCTTTATACTCATATTTTATGTGTTGCTTCCATAATTTGTTTTGTTTTTTCACGGCGTCTGAATGAAAAATATGGCCGACAGCTGCTTGTGTATATACATATACAAACATATACCCCGCAGTAAAAATCTGAAATGAATCCTTTATGAATCACTGATGAAATTCATCTGAGGAGGCATCAGTGAATACTTTCATATAAAGGCTGCTGAATTTTTTCAAATAAATGGTTTGCTTTCCTTATGCCTATATGACACTACGTTTTTTCTCTGGTATTTTTGGTTTGGAAAACCCACCGAAAGTCAAAATACAAAAACAATTCTTCTGTACGTTGAAAAGAGATAAATACTCCCTCAAAAACAATTTGATTGACATTAAACTTCAAACTAAATGAAAATAATAGTTATTTCAAAAATTATTTTTTTGGAAATTTGAATTTAAATTACTGAAATAAATTATGAAACTCAAATGGCGGGATAGCTATGTATTCCATGTTATAAGGAGAAGCCAGTGCGCAGTATATTTTTTCTTCCGGACTTCTTTCCCCTTACGGCCAAAGCAGAAGCTTACAAGAGGCAAATTTAAAATTTGTATTTCCATATATTTTTTATTTTAAATATAATTTATTTTATAGTTGTTGTTGAAAAATTTGTCAGAAAACCTGCCGAATGTCAAAAAACCTACCGAAATACAAGCTGGCTCGTTGGTTTTTAACCGCCTAGATGGTATTTTGTTGGTATTTCGTTTGGTTTTTTCAATATAGCTTGCTCGCTTGCACCAACGCAAAACGATAGTGATGAATATTCAACAAAGAATCATCAATGATTATTTAGCAGTGAAACAAATTTACTGCAGGGTATATGTATATATATGTATACATACAAAATGTCACTTTTCAGTTCTGCCAAATCAAAAAAGCACTGTGCTGCCAAATCAACACTGAAAAAAGAAATCGAACAGGGCGGATCATAAATTGAACCAGCAATTTATCTGGTTTAATCGAGCTGAAATCATTGTTGTTGCATTTACATGCAAAAATTTTTATCTGGGTTAGGATCACCGTATGTGAAACACGGCTATTATTATTGAAAAGGTTCAAAAGCAGTTGGTCGAACAATTAAAATGTATAATTCGGCAAATAAAATTAATAAAAAGTGTGTGAAAGTCGTGCGAACAGCTTAATAAAGCTACGTGTGAAAATATAGTAAGGATTAGGTGTGCGTTTAATTCAGAAATTGGTGATAATGGTGTTAGTTTATTTAACAACAATTTGCTATTATTAATATTAGTAAAATATTTATGAAAATAATACATTTAGATAAAGAAAAGTTTCGCCTAACATCCCCTGAAAGGTTCATTCGAAAAACATTAATACTTTTGGAGATATAGCTTTTGGTAGACAGAAGGAAATGTGAGCCCTATATATAGATGAAATTTTGTTTATCTTAATAACATTGTACATATTTCATAAAAATGATAATTGTAATTTTTTTTTTATTATAAATGAACTTTTTTAAATAAAGAATGTAGTTAGATAAACCTTGACTAAGAGATACAAATTTCATGTGGTCTCATCACGTTTTTATACATATTGTAAGTTGACAGTGAATACCAGTAGTCGAATTTCAACCAGCTCTATTTTTAAATTTTCAAATACAACATTAAAATTTCTCTTTATATGATAAGTACCACGTCCACATTTCCGTATATACTTACTTCCTATACTGGTTTGACAAGAAAAGCCTACAAACGCATCTCTGATCACCACAACAAAAAAATTGGAAGTGCAATTTGGTGGTAACATCGGACCCAGAGCTAAAGCAAAAAAATTTGGGAGCGAAGCAGGAGCTAACGAAAAAAACTTTTGCTTCGAGGCCCTGTAGGCAGGTCAAAGAATATATTGCCAGATAAGAACAAAGTACAATTTTGAAATATTGCATCAAGCATGCAGAAACATTTTATTTGTAGTTATTAAAAAAATTTTAGGTTCTTAGAAAAATTTAATTCGTTGCAAGGAAACGAAAATTTCTGACTTCAAAAATTCCCTACATTTAGCTAATTTTTGAAAATCTGTCCCTTTTTCCCTACACTGCAAATTTGAGGTCGAATTTCCCTACATGTAGCCTCTTTTCCCTAACTTGGCATCACTGCTTGGACTCAATTAACGAATATAGTGGCATCTGCCGATATGTTTTGCAAAGCGACATCTCTTGGTTATGACCAGCGTTGTCGATTTGACGATGTTATCGTCCATTTGACGATTTTTCTAAACAATGACGATTCACCAAAGAGCATATTGTTACGTATTTGTCGATAGCTCGATTATTTCTATCGGGTTCGTATCGCTGAATTGTTAAATAAAAGTCTTTATTTACTTCTTAATTCACACCGCTTTATTTCACGACTAAAAAGTCTACACTTGTTTTACTTGACTTGATGTTAACACTTATACGGTTAAGTTACGACTGACTGCGGAGCGCCTGCTCGCCGCCTTATATAGTCTGTCAAACGCAATCTGGAAAATTCTGGCAACACTGGAAATTATCTGGTCTCTTCTTCTAGTTCTGGCAGTTTCTTTAGAGATGTGTTCAGTCATTTAGTGATGTGAGAGTGGAACCGATTATATTCGCCACAATGCCCTCCACCTAAGTCTGATCGTCCCGATCTGACACATTACTCGTTCCAAATGCTGCTAGCCTTTCCAGATGAACCACCTTCATTTTATTCCTCGGTCTTCCCATCGTTTGTATGCGATACACAACATCGTTGAGCCGTTTAATCACTTTGTATGGCCCTTCCCAAGTACACTGCAATTTCGGGGACAAACCTTTCTTTCGCTGCGGGTTGTATAGCAAAACTAGATCTCCCTCAACAAATCCTTCTGAGTTCATCGCCTTGTCGTATCTGGCCTTCATCTTGTCACTCATGATCTTTGTTCGCTGTCTTACAAGTTCATGTATTTCTCTCATTTCCTCTTCCAGAACGTTGTTAGATTGTCTGGCATTTATTCCCGCATCAGCACTTATCCCAAATTTCAAGTCAGCTGGCAGTCGAAGATCACTACCAAAGATTACTTTTGCGGGAGTCTGACCTGTTGTATCGTGTACGGCCGATCGATATGCCATCAGGAACAGAGGAATATGAGTGTCCCAATCTCTCTGGAACTTGTCCACCACTTTTCGTAAATGTTCCTCTAATGTTCTGTTAAATCTTTCTACCATGCCGTCTGATTGTGGATGCAACGCAGTTGTTCATGTTTTCCTAATACCCAGTGTCTTGCACATCTCCTGGAACACAACTGATTCGAAGTTCCTTCCTTGGTCAGAATGTAGCTCTATAGGTGCACCATATCTCGTCACCCAATTGTTGGTGAATACTTCGGCTATAGTTTCTGCTTCTTGATTTGGAATCGGGTACACCTCCGGCCATTTGCTGAAGTAATCCATGACCACCAGTACATATTTGTTTCCAAGTTTGCTAGTAGGAAATGGCCCAGCTACATCCATGGCAATTCCCTCAAATGGTGCTCCTGAGTTGTATTGTTTCATCAGCCCATGACTCCTGGATTTGGGACCCTTAGCCTTTATGCACACATCGCAGTTCGCAATCCACTCAACAACTGTCTGACGGCAGCCGACCCAATAAAACCTCTTCTTGATTTTCTCTACCGTCTTTGTTACTCCAAGATGACCTCCACTTGGACCATTGTGTAGTTCATTTAGCACATCCGGTATTCTTTTCCTTGGAACAACTATCAATGTTTTAGAACTTTGGCCATCTTCACCCTCCCAAACACGGTGTAGGCAACCATTTACCAATTGCAAACTATTCCACTGTGCCCAATATGATTTGGCAACAGGACTCTCTGCTGACATCTCTTCTTTTGATGGTCGTTCATTTTGCTCCAAACCGATCATTACACGTGCCAGATCTGGATCTTCTAGCTGACACTTCCTTAATTGTTCCGCATCCCATTCGTCTGTGGATGTTATTGTCATTCGCCGAACATTTACGACGACTCCCTTCCGCTCAGCTCTGGAGGAATTCTTTCGTTCGAGGTTACATGGTTTTCGCAATACGGCATCAGTATTTCCTTGTATGGTTCCTTTCTGGCGATCTATTAATTTGGACATTTGCTCATGCCCGTCAACCTTGCGCTTTCGCTTGTCCACAGTGCTGAAATTACTGGAGCCCTTGCTACAATGACGTGCTATGTGTCCTGTTTTCCTGCACCTGAAGCATTTCACAGCTCTATTCCTCTTTTCCTGCAATTCATTCAACACCTCCAATATCTTAGTTAGCAAGTTTTGCGCATCCACTTCCACCCGATGAGCTTTGTAACTGGGCTTACTCAACAAAGATGCTGTTTCTTGCATCAAGGCATATGAGACCGTTTCGGCAAAAGTCCCTTTTGGATTTGCATAGGTAGCCCGCTTCGTTTCAATATCTCGTATTCCATTGATGAAGCTTTGAATTTTCATTCTTTCGATGAATTCTTGAGGTGCTCCTGCGTTTGCCAAATGAGCTAGCCTCTCAATCTCAGAAGAAAATTCTTGTAATGTCTCATTTGGTTTCTGGAAGCGATTCTGCAACTCCATTTGGTATATCTGCTTCCTGTGCTCGCTACCATAACGTCCTTCAACGGCACCCATAATTGCGTCATAGCTGTTCCTTTCGCCCTCGCTAACAGTCTGTAATATTTCTGCAGCTGGTCCTTTCAATGCTACGAACAGGGCAGCGACTTTGTCCTCCGCACTCCAATTATTTACAACTGCCGTTTTCTCAAACTGTAGCTTGAATACTTGAAATGGACCACTTCCATCAAACGACGGAGGTTTTATCTTCTGTGTAGCAGTTGAAGCGATTGGACGACTTATATGGATCTCCTGAAGACGGGCTTCCAACTTTTTTACATTATCCTCAATTTTATCTTGTCTTTCCTCAACCTGCGTAATTTTTGCATCCTGTGATTTTAATTGTGAGGATATGCGTTTTTCTTGCGCTCCCAACTGAGTTGCAATACTGGACACCTCTTCTAAAAGTAATGATTGTTGTGATTCCATTTTTGCTGACATCTGTGCCAATACAGCCAATATCGAATTCATGTCTACGTTTGCTACTGACTGTGGAGCCTCTTCCTTCTGGGTTTCTTCCTTTTGGACCTCTTCCACATCATCGCTGAAATCAAACTCATCTACATTAATGTTATATGCTTCCATAGCTACTCTTAACCTTGCCTGTAGTTCAATTTTATTGCCGTTTGTACTCAGGTTTCTCTTTTCTAACTCCCTTTTAAGCGCTTGGATTTTCAGTTCGTTTAACTTTGCCATTATCCTTATTTCGTTATCCTTGTCTCGTTATCCTTGTTTCGTTATCCTTGATTCGTTATCCTTGATTCGTTATCCTTGCTTCGTTATCCTTGGTCCTGGAATTTATTTAACAATCCCACTTCTGACACCAATTGTTACGTATTTGTCGATAGCTCGATTATTTCTATCGGGTTCGTATCGCTGAATTGTTAAATAAAAGTCTTTATTTACTTCTTAATTGACACCGCTTTATTTCACGACTAAAAAGTCTACACTTGTTTTACTTGACTTGATGTTAACACTTATACGGTTAAGTTACGACTGACTGCGGAGCGCCTGCTCGCCGCCTTATATAGTCTGTCAAACGCAATCTGGAAAATTCTGGCAACACTGGAAATTATCTGGTCTCTTCTTCTAGTTCTGGCAGTTTCCTTAGAGATGTGTTCAGTCATTTAGTGATGTGAGAGTGGAACCGATTATATTCGCCACACTGCCCTCCATCTAAGGCACTCTGCACACGGAGCGTACTGCTTTAGACGCGTATTGGATACTACAGACGAAAGCTGTACGCTTTGATGTCGGGCACGTATATTTCAATTGAGGGCTGCACACGAGTCGTCAGCTTCATGCATTCGTCAAAGTATCCTGGCTACATGTCGCCTGGCGTAAAGCAGTGCTGGTAGCTAGGCGTACTACGCTTAGAAAACAGGAAGAAGAAGATGTTTGTTTACATTTTTCCACTTGGTGGAATTTATGAAAGCAGTAAAATTTGTGTAAAAAATCGGAAAAAATGAGTGTATAATGAAAGAAAATTGAAGATTCCGTAAAATTTTTCATCTTTTCTATTTAAAGCTTCGAAATTTAAAGCAAATGCCGTATTATTAATTTGTTTGTTTGTTTTGTGCAGCGAAGTTTCATGTCGCTTCGTGTGCAGATATTGAGGCGTAGGGAAATCGACGCTACATGAAATGTCTCGTACGCGTCTATGACGATACGCCTCGTGTGCAGAGTGCCTAAGTCTGATCGTCCCGATCTGACACATTACTCGTTCCAAATGCTGCTAGCCTTTCCAGATGAACCACTTTCATTTTATTCCTCGGTCTTCCAATCGTTTTTATGCGATACACAACATCGTTGAGCCGTTTAATCACTTTGTAGGGCCCTTCCCAAGTACACTGCAATTTCGGGGACAAACTTTTCTTTCGCTGTGGGTTGTATAGCAAATCTAGATCTCCCTCAAGAAAACCTTCTGAGTTCATCGCCTTGTCGTATCTGGCCTTAATCTTGTCACTCATGATCTTTGTTCGCTGTCTTACAAGTTCATGTATTTCTCTCATTTCCTCTTCCAGAACGTTGTTAGATTGTCTGGCATTTATTCCCGCGTCAGCACTTATCCCAAATTTCAGGTCAGCTGGCAGTCGAAGATCACTACCAAAGATTACTTTTGCAGGAGTCTGACCTGTTGTATCGTGTACGGCCGATCGATATGCCATCAGGAACAGAGCAATATGAGTGTCCCAATCTCTCTGGAACTTGTCCAAATAATTGCCTCGGACTTTGGCGGTATATGCTGATTCTCTTCCACGAGCACTTTCTTACTGCTGTATCTTTTATCATAGCCAAAATTTAGCGGCACCTCCAAGTTTTTGTAACTCATAACCTTATTTTTCATGTCAATCGTAATGCCTTGGCCGATTAGGAAGTCCACGCCAAATATGACTTCATCAACAATTTCCGCCACTATGAAGGTGTGTAGTACGACAACATTTCCAATTACAACTTCGCATGTAACTTCCCCTAGGACTTGGGTATCATCGCCTGTTGCCGTACGCAATTTTGCTCCATACAATGGCCTTACTTCCTTCTTTACCAAGTCAGATCGAATGATGGAATGAAATGCTCCCGTATCCACAGTCAACATGCGCTCCAGTCCGTCCACCAAACCACCAATAGTAACATTACTCGTGCTTCTCCCCAACTGAGAGACAGAGCTAATGGGGCATTCCATTGTGGGGACCAGCCCACGCCCCTTTTGGCTGGCCCGCTTTAGTTTAACGACTCAGTTGATTTGGGCGCTTGTTCCTACCCATCAGTCTTGCGCTTGCGCCCATCTGCAGTACTGAACTTAATGGAATCATTGCTGCAATGACGTGCTATATGTCCTATTTTTCCGCATCTGAAGCATTTCACAGCATTACTTTTTCTGCATTTCATTCAACGCCTCCCATATTTTGCTTAGTAAGTCTGGCGTTTCCACTTCCACACGATGAGCCTTGTAAGTGGGCTTGCTCAATAGAGATGCCGTTTCTTGCGTCAAGGCATATGATACCGTTTCAGCAAAAGTTCCTTTTGGATTTGCATAGGTAGCCCGCTTCGATTCAATATCTCGTATTCCATTGATGAAACTTTGCATTTTCATCCTCTCTATGAATTGTTGAGGTGATCCTGCGTTTGCCAAATGAGCTAGCCTCTCAATCTCAGAAGAAAATTCTTGTAACGTCTCATTTGGTTTCTGGAAGCGATTCTGCAACTCCATTTGGTATATCTGCTTCCTGTGCTCGCTACCATAACGTCTTTCAACGGCACTCATAATTGCGTCATAGCTGTTCCTTTCGCCCTCGCTAACAGTCTGTAATATTTCAGCTGCAGGTCCTTTCAATGCTGCGAACAGGGCAGCGACTTCATCCTCCGCACTCCAATTATTTACAACTGCCGTTTTCTCAAATTGTAGCTTGAATACTTGAAATGGACCACTTCCATCAAACGACGGAGGTTTTATCTTCTGTGTAGCAGTTGAAGCGATTGTACGACTTAGTTGAATATCCTGAAGACGGGCTTTCAATGCTTTTACATCGTCCTCTAATTTTTCTTGTCTTTCTTCAAGGACCTCCTTAACTTGTATAATTTTTGCATCCTGTGCCTTGAATTGTAAGGACATGCGTTCTTCTTGTGCCTCCAACTGAGCCGCAATGCCGGACACCTGTGATGAAAGTACTGACTGTTGCAATTCCATTTTGGACGTTATCTGTGCCTGTTGTTGATCTTCCATTTTTGCCGATATTTGTGTCAGTACAGCCAATATCGAGTTCATGTCTACGTTTGCTACTGACCGTGGAGCCTCATCCTTCTGGGTTTCTTCCTTTTGGACCTCTTCCACATCATCGTTGAAATCAAACTCATCTACATTAATAATTAATATATGCTTCCATAGCTACTCTTAACCTTGCCTGTAGTTCAATTTTATTGCCGGTTGTACTCAGGTTTCTCTTTTCTAACTCCTTTTTAAGCCCTTGGACTTTAAGTTCGTTTAACTTTGCCATTATCCTTATTTCGTTATTCTTGTTTCGTTATCCTTGCTTCGTTATCCTTGCTTCGTTATCCTTGCTTCGTTCTCCTTGGTCCTGGAATTTATTTAACAATTCCAATTCTGACACCAATTGTTACGTATTTGTCGATAGCTCGATTATTTCTATCGGGTTCGTATCGCTGAATTGTTAAATAAGTCTTTATTTACTTCTTAATTCACATAAAGTAGTTCACGACTAAAAAGTCTACACTTGTTTTACTTGACTTGATGTTAACACTTCTACGGTTAAGTTACGACTGACTGCAGAGCGCCTGCTCGCCGCTTTATATAGTCTGCCAAACGCAATCTGGAAAATGCTGGCAACACTGGAAATTATCTGGTCTTTTCTTCTAGCTCTGGCAGTTTCATTAGAGGTGTGTTCAGTCATTATTAGTGATGTGAGTGGAACCGATTATATTCGCCACAATATTGATATATCGATATATGTCGCCCAATCCTACTTTATTTATTTTGCTTTTCTATTGCTGTATTGTAGGGAAAGTTAAAAAAATGTTTGCTAATAGAAAAAATATTGTAGCCACAGTAAATAGATTGGGATCTATAAATACCTTATGCTACAGCAAAGATATTAACAGTAAGTATAAAGTGTAGAACTAGAAGTATTCAATAGATGGTGTTAATTAGATGGAAGGGCGAAGAAAGGGCAATTTAATTAACGAATATTAGGCCTGGTTTTATTTAAGCGCGGATGTATATATGTACGCTAGAAAAAAAACGGCTAATATACAGTGTAAGACTTCATACATATGATCAAAGTTAAGTATTTTGGGAAAATTTGTATGTATATAATGAACCACCGTCCTATAAAATGACTTGCCGAGGGGTAGGGGATGTCTCACAGATCGCAAATAAAGGTATCGGCTGCCCGACGCTTATAAAGAGATATTCTTTATTAAAGTAATGTGCGGGTTGCAACTTCAAAAGTCGTGCCAAGTCAACGGATATGAAACAAATAGTTTTTCAAATATTTATGTTTAAAGCTGCGAAAATTTCAGATTTAACACCTCTATTCGATTTGAATTGCTTTGTTGCTCTAGTGCTGCGACAGAACAACAACAAATGCAAAATAAAGAGAAAATGTATAAAATAGACAAAGATGTTTTTATGTAAGGAAACCGGTAACGCGTAATGGAATTTCACTTATTAAAACAATGCTAGGTCTTTATATACATACATACTATGTAGGTATGTAGGCAAATAAAATGTAAATTATACTATTCTATCAACCTGGCTTTATTGCTTGCTTTAGCTGCGATTACTTAACACAACATAGTGATAAATATGTATTTACATACAATAGGTATTTAGTGCCAATAATTAAATTTTATAATTTTATTAAGTTTAATTCCACGACAAACAAAAAACATATAAGTAATTAAATAACTAATTTTATTATTGCAGATCTTTCACGATTAAAATTTTTACATACAACTCCTACATGGCAGAGTAATCCACGCATTGCTACATTGCCTCTGCCAAAAAACATCGATCCAGCTGAGACTACTCGCTTTTCACCAAATCGTACACGTGACATAACTGGACCAGTGATTTTATCCCAACAATACCAATCAGCTTTGTCCAAAATAGATATAACCACCGATAATACATTGGCGACATCAAATGCTTCCTTAAAAGATCCTCACATCCAATCGTATGATTGCTTTGGTGCAGTGAGTCTAAATGCTGTAATGCAAAGTAATGTACCTACACCGTATGGTGGCATGCATAAGTTTTCGCATTTGAATATGCCTGGTGGACAATGGTCACAAGAGGGAAAATTTATGTCCAGCAATTTGCATAGCTCCCATTATACAAATTTGCGTAAGGATGTGCGTTCGAATTGGATGGAATATGATCAAGATTATAGGATTGATGAAAAAGGTAGTGTTAATAGCATGTTTATATGCATTTGCATGTACTGCCTACATATGTATATCTGCATGTTTTAACATACATAATTTTATAAGTTAAATATGTACATACATATCACAACTTATTTGGGCATGCTTTTCGCTAAATTCACTCTAAAATACTCAATAAACTATTTACATAAATAGATATTATTTAGTCTAAAGCAAATGCGTCATTGCACGTTAATTCCATCATAGTATATACCGAAATGGCAACAAAAACATCAACAATACAAGAACAAACAACAGATAAAGTGACAACAAATATGTCAAAATTGAATTTAAAGCCCGCGGTGGATAAACGGCATTATTGTACAAAGGTCGAGGGCAATAAAAACAAAGGGGGACCACCGGTGCTGAGTAAAAAGGAACAATTGAAAAAGGCTTTCAAAGATTATGGAGCTACTGTTGTTGTGTTTCATGTTGCCATATCTTTGGCATCGCTTGGTTGCTGCTATTTATTAGTTTCCGGGTAAGCTTTCTGTACATACATAAAAAAAAAAATGCTTTAACACATTCTAAATACATATAGGTATGTAGTTTTTACTATCCCAGTAGGCCCAAAGATATAGGGTACGTTCATGAAAATGTATAATTGCAGCAGTACAGCAACCCCGTTGCTTATTTTGCACTTGCCTGCTGATACTCAGCTGATATATTGCTATAACAGCATTATTAAAAGTATTTGCAATTAATTTCTGTTATTAAAATTACATTATTGCATATTCCATTAAATATATAGCAATCATGCTTACCCTTCTCTTTCCATTTTTTTAAAGCAAAAATTGCAGACACAAATTTTCTGTTGCCGATTACACTGGATCACAAAATGAAATTTGTTGTCTGTACTTTGGACGTGACTACCCTATATATATGTAAAATCGGTCGCTGATTCCGAAAATCGGGTTCATTTTTAATTCTATGGGAATGTTTTTGAGATATCGGCAATTTACCGTTATTTGGCCAATGGCTCCGCTTAATCCTGAATGTCTCTTTAACGCAGTGAGCTATCTTCCCTGAAGTAACACCAAACGAAAGAAAATTAAATTTCCTTTTCATGGCTCCTATAACATTTTTCTCTATCTCTTATAGTTTCTGAAATATTGACGATTAAATTTGAATTTTTTCGATTTTTTGAAGAAAAAATTGACTTTGTCAGACAATATCTTTAAAACCAATGTCTTCACTTTCGGTTTTACTCCTTTACGTGAAGCTCCATTCTATTGGGAAAAAAATAAGCTATCAACGAAGAAAATCCATGCTAAAATGGAAAAGTTATAGACGATCAAGTAAATACAGGCACGTCGCGCAATGCCTCTGCACGGGTATATTCTATGCATGTTATACCCGTAAATGGGCTTGTATCTACTGCGCTGCCAATGTGCTGCTACTGCAGATGTGTAGGTATTGGTACAACATGCATAGAATATATCCGTCCAGAGGCATTGCGCGACTTGGCTGTATTTACTTGATCGCCTATAACTTTTCCATTTTACCATGGATTTTCTTCGTTGATAGCTTATTTTTTTGGTAATGCCACGGAGCTTCACACAAAGTAAAATCGAAGGTGAAAACATTGGTTTTAAAGATATTGCCTGACAAAGTCAATTTTTTCTTCAAAAAATCGTAAAAAATCGAAAAAATTCAATTTTAATCGTCAATATTTCAGAAACTATAAGAGTTAGAGAAAAATGTTATAGAAGCCATGAAAAGAAAATTTAATTTTCTTTCGTTTGGTGTTACTTCAAGGAAGATAGCTCACTGCGTTAAAGAGACATTCAGGATTAAGTGGAGCCATTGGCCAAATAACGGTAAATTGCCGATATCTCAAAAACCTTCCCATAGAATTAAAAATGAACCCGATTTTCGGAATCAGCGACCGATTTTACATATAGATAGGATGGTCGCGTTCAGAGTATTTTTTGGCTGTAGAGCAGTGTTATTCAAGCAAACTGCACGGTTGATGTGTCAAACGAGCGTTTGACTTTTGCAGGTGTTGCCACAAACACGCGAAGAACGTGATACTTGCAACACTGCGGTTCTGAGTGCCGTCGCGAACGTGTGGGTACATAACCCACAAGAAGGGGCATTGCAAGTTAATGAAAATCAACCCCGTGTGTAAATTCCCCCATTCTTGAAAGGTATCTATAACATCCGGTCGAAGATAGCCGTGGTCTTAATTATTTTCTTTTAAATAATGAGAAATCTCTGAAAGCCAATAGGGTTTTGTCTTTTAATGTAATTTATAATTTTTCGCACTGTAGGTATTAATTTTTTCAGATGGGATTGTGGTAGATTTCTACTTTATCTAGAATCGTTGACCTTAGGGTGTCACAAAGACTTGCTGCTTTAAGGATAACTACCGACTTCGTTCGAATATATCTCTTCTACTTCACGCCCACATTGGCGCTCTAGTTGGTATAATTACAGGCTACTGTCTCATGGGTATCCATGGAACGCGCATGGTTCTCCTTACCAACAATTTCTGTCGAAACTGCAGGAATGAGGAGGAGGTATAAAGCGTAGAGCTCTTGTCCCGCTCAACTCCAGGTACGCTTGCTCGACAGATGCACATTTGGATGTATAGAAGAGCTAGAAAACACATAGACATTTTACCCCATACGAAGCGAAGAAGCTGGTCCACTTTCATAGGCGTCCAATCTCCGTCGACATGGTGTGTAATCCAGAGATCCACGTTGTATCACAACGTGTCATGAGGCCTACAAAAATAGGTACTTACTTATAGAGAATGTGTTTGCGCTGTGCCAAGAGGAAAACATTGTCCGCTATTTCCTTCGACAAATCTTCTTACGTTTCCTTCAGGATCAGTTGCTTGCCCTCTATATTCCTAGGATATTATTACACAAAATGTACCTAAATGCTGATCTTCGAACTGGACGAGCGGTGGCAGCCACTAATACCTAACCTAACCTGGTTCGAATATCATTTAACGCCAACTAAAGTCTTTATTTATCTGGAACCTGATTCTGTCCTGTTTTCCTTCACATTTTTATTACTGATTCGGAAAATAATTGAAATTTAAACACATATTATTTAATACAATACTAAAGTAAAAGCGTGTCCGGTTACTGGCATCGTAGGTTTTTTAACGCTTTCCAGTAACCGGACACAGGGTCAGTAAGGAAGCCTAAGTTCGAGTGGAATCGAACATTAGATACTCAGCTGTATGCTTTCATTGTTTGTTTGCGTTTGATGGAAACACGGTGTACTTTATATAAAGCGAGTGCTGCATAAAGTGGGCGTAGCCACGCCCATTTTCAAAATTTTTATCAGTCATCCAACTAAGCTTATGAATATTATTCTTTGTGCAAAATTTCATCCCCTTATGAGTTACAAAGATGTCACGTTACAAATTCCCAAAGGGTGTTCCAGAAATATCTTTGTTAAAAAGTAGGCGTGGTCATAAACCGATTTCAATAAATTTTTGCGTGTCTATTAACACAAGTTATAAAAGTGTATAAACCAAGTTTCGTTATAATATCTCAATTATTTGTCGTGTTATAGGCTAAGAAATCTCGTATATTCCTTTGTCTAAAAAGAGGCGGTGCCACGCCCATTTTCCGAAATTTTTCTATTTTTTGTTTCCGATCTATTGTAGAACTCATGCCACAAAATTTCAATGAATTATCTTTATATTTGACAAAGATATCGCTTAAAATGTTTTTATTAGGCCACTTTATGATACCCATATATAAAAGTGGGCGTGGTCGTCAACCGATTTCGCTAAAATTTTGAATATGTATTACTACGAGTATGGGCTCAGAAATCTCGTATATTCCTGCTTCTAAAAGGAGGCGGTGCCACGCCCATTTTCCAAAATTTTTGTATTTTTTGTTTTATGTCCATAGTTGGACACCTTCCATAAAATTTCAATGATATATCTTTATATTTGACAGAGATATCGCTTAAAATGTTTTTATTAGGTCACTTTATAATACCCATATATAAAAGTGGGCGTGGTCGTCAACCGATTTTGGCAATTTTTCGTCCAAACATTTGCCTAAGTAAGTATATCACGTCTACCAAATTTCATCGATATATCTTCAACGGTTTCTGAGTTATGACACATAAAACTTTCAATGTTTGCCCCTTAATAAGTGGGCGTGGCACCGCCCATTTTCCAAAATTTCACCATATTTCTTCATAAGGGCCTGAGCTCAATACGTGTGTGAAATTTTATCACTCTAGCTCTATTAGTGACTGAGATACAAAATTTGCGATTTTTACTATATAGGGGAGGTGGGCGTGGTCATGGTCCGATTTCGCCCATTTTCAATACCATCCGTTCCTGTCTTGATACCAACTTACATTTCAAATTTCATCAAAATATCTCAATTTTTGCGCGAGTTATCGTGCGCAAAGACGGACAGACGGACGGACATGGCTCAATCGATTTCTCTTTTCACCCTGATCATTTTGATATATATGTCTATATCTATCTCGATTATTTCATTCTGTTACAATCCACCGTTAGGAAATCAAAACTATAATACTCTGTGTACTAGTACAGCTGAGTATAATAAGAAATCACACGTTTTCACACTTCACTTCATACACGCAAACTAAATGTGATGTCACAAGAATTTCTTTCGAAAATAAAACGAAAACCAAGTGGCGAATTTGTTTAAAATTAATGGCTAATTCGATTGGAGTTTTCTAAATTAAAAAAAATTAACAGTTTTCTTATTTTAAGCGATAAAAGACAAAAGTGTCCGGTTACTGGGGGGTGGTCGGTTACTGGCATAGTTACCCTATGTAGTTTTTACTATCCCAGTAGGCCCAAAGATATACAAATCATCAATACTTCCCTCATTACATTTCCCTTAGGGAAGAACAACTTGCATGACTATGCCCGATGACTATCGCCTGAATGGCTGCCTTCGCATGAATGACTTTGTATAGTAAGAAAAGCAATGACGCGGAAACTTCGGGCTTTCATTTCCAACCGCTTGCTTTTTTCATATCGTCGTTTATTATATTCTTGTTAGGTATTCAGCATGAATGGTAGCATTATGGTAGTGCTAAATACACAGCTGCCTATCGCCTAACTTTGTTATGTACTTCATTCTTATAAATTTTTTGTTTCGGCTTACTCTTCTTAACTCCTACTTTAGTCAGTGAAGAAATGATCTGTGCTCAATTTGTACGTGCCGCTCAACATACTTTAGGAGTACCTGCGGTATATCTAACAAAAGCAAGTATCTTGGAATGAAAAAAAAAAAAAAAAAAGAAATAGCATCATCTCAGAAATGGGCCTAGTGGGATGTTACACATACACACATATCTATAAAGTTATACATACATATATATTTTAAAATCAATTTTAGCATGCGGGACTGCTTTTGTTAAAAGAAATCGCTGCATGTGCGTGTCACCTTCGAAGCTCTCATACATATGCACATTTACAGCGTACATTTTACACTTTCCCTTATCCGTATAAGCATAATTACTAATTCTTTCTCATTTTCTTTGACAGGGGAATAGATATCGTACCAATACTGGAACGTCTTGGCTTGGGATCTAGCACCTTATCGAATAAAATCACAACTGGTGCGAGTACTTTTGTTATCGCATATGCCATACATAAAGTATTAGCGCCGGTGCGTATTAGCATAACATTGGGTGCCACACCGTTTATTGTACGATTTATGCGATCCAAAGGTTATATTAAACCGCCAAAAAAATAATTTTTAAATTTATTTTTCTTTTGTTAATGCTTTCATTAAAATATTAACAATCTAAAAGTAAAATTATTTAGAAAAGAAACTAATATTATGCTATAAGCACAATTTTTTATGCATGTTATGTACCTATGTATCTAAACAAATTTGTATTAATATGTGCATTTTAAACGTTTGGAATAAAAATATTGAATTGGTTTGAGAAAAAATATTGTACTACGTAGTACTACATACATATATCTGCACATTAATAATTTTATGAGTTTATTTTTATATATTAAACATTGCAGAACGATTCAATGGAACTACTCGCAAAGTCTTGAAAATAAAAACCTACATATCCGATAAACAAAGAAAACAAGACTTTTCACTTGTTTACAAAATATTGGCTTTATTACTACTACTTTAGGCGAAAGTTATTTTTAAAATTGATCTTTTTTTAAGTAAATATAAGAATGCATTTAGTAGAAAAAACGCTGTTCTGTACATATATAAAAAAATCGTAATCATTTTAATAAAAGAACATATATGTACATATGTATGTATACTTCAGTGCGCTTCATTGTCAGCTTGTTATTGTTCTTGTGCTGCTGTTTCCATTCTTTCCTTTCTCCTTTCATCTTTGGCTTTTTGTCTATTAATAAATGGCATGAAACTCCAGAGGCTAGCGCCAAACAATAACGTCAACCCCAATGTATGAAACAATGGACTATAGTCCTTAACGGCCTCATACCAAGCGCCACATGTTGGCGGTCCAATCAATTGTAAAATGCCATTCACGAATAAGCTTATGCCATACGATGATGTTAAACGATCTTCGCCCAGCATATCGGCCATAATAACAGCGGTAACACCCACATATATGCCCGATGCTAATCCAAAAACGGCACACCAAAAACTCAACATGCTATAGGTGCTAGCGAATGGTAGTAGAGCTAAGGATAGACCCGAAATGGCCAGACCACCAATAAAGTACCATGTCTTTGGTATTAGACCAAGATCGGAGAGGGCAGAGCCGCCGATGCGTCCAATTAAATCCGTAGCAGATACAATGGAAATTAGATAGGCAGCTAGTGATTTAGTAAAGCCCAACGCTACGCCGTACTCGGGAAGGAGGATGATGAAATTTGTATAACCGATGGCATTTGTTGAATTCGATATTAGTATAACCAGATAAGTTGGATCGCGCAATAATCTCAAATCGAAGAACTTTGAGCAATTAGATTGTTCCTCTTCCTCCTCCTCCTCCTCATCATCATCATCAGCAGCGGCAGCATTCTTTCGGCCTACATGCGTGCGCATTAAGCTATCACCTGCCGCTGTGCTTGATCCACCACCATGGCCGCCAGCCCCACCAACACCGCCCGTGCTGCTTGTTATCGAGCGCAGTGATACATGTGAAGAGAATTCTTTGGGCTGAAATGATAGGGTGCTACCGTGATAGGGTGTGCTGATATATTGAAAACTGCTGGTGGATGGAGATCGACGTGACAAACGACTTCTCGTACTATTACGTAATGTGTTCAAACGATCCAACTTATGACCGGAACGTCCACTCTCCGGCACAGCATACAGCGATGATTGTGAATTTAGTTGACCAGGCGTGAATGTTTGATTGCGTTGTGGCAAGCGTACTGGTGTGCTGATTTTTCTTGTGCGTGAATTTGGCGTATATTCATCTTGATGTTTACTACAATTTTGTACGACCGCAGCCGATGCGCTGCGTACAAATTGATTATCCAATAAGGATTCTGGCGGCGGACTATAGGCGGCGGCTGCTGGTTGTTTTGAGCTTGCATGCTGCTGCAGCGATGATTCAGTTATGGAGCCACCACCAACTTCGTCCACCGCCTCGAACTTCATTACAATACCAATATCCTCCTCTTCGATATCTTCAAGTTGTTTTTTATTAGTTTTTGGTACACGTATCATATGCTGCTCCACCGGTTCATAAAAAAGTGCGGCAACGAAGACGTTCAGTGTGATGCCACCCATAATAAGGCATGCGCCTCTGCAATGAATAACGAAGGAAAATGTATGAGATGTTAACAAGAGATTGATATAATTACATATTTATGTACATATTATCTATGTGTATATATTATCTATATGCGTGCTTTTTCGCGCCGGCGCGCCTGCCCCATATCTACAAATCACAATCCTTATTCAAATATTAATTTTATTTAGTTACCTTAATATCGCTGGCTGAATGGAATAAATAAACTAATTTCCACCTTAAATTGTTGAAACTTTTTTATTAACAGCAAAAAACAAAAATAATTAAATGTATAATTTAAGTTGGAAATAATAATAGGGACAAACTTTAAATTCGATTGTTTTTTCAAATAAACTACAATATTACTGCTGCAGCTAGATTTAAACTAATGTTTAGTTGAAGCTTCTTTATTTTTTATAACTTCCTTACTTCTTCGTGGCATAGGGTTGACCAAATCAGCGCAATTTGCAACTGGTATTAAGTACCAAGCTTCTTTAATTTTTTTTTCCATAACTCTTGCTTTTTTTAACACGCTTTTATTAGTTTCACCTGTATGTATGTGGGTATGTAACTTCTAGCTGCTGCCTAAATATATGCAACATATTTACTAATGAGATTAGGTTACAACCACCGCTATTTTCCAACAGATGGCGCGCGTGTATTTATATTTTTAAAATATTCACTTATTCCATTTTTGATCCCCCATCGTCTTCTTTAATATTCCGGCTGTGTTCAGAAACTCAGTTTGAAGCGCAACCCGATTTTGTAGTACAAGCAGAGCGTTCATAAACGTAAATTTTGCATGAAGTGTCGCTCATCACAATCATCAAAAAAATAATTACTGCCGATGTTGCGTTTCATGCTGCGTTTCTGAACATACCCTCCCTATAGGGCTGAGGTTCGACAACTGTGAGGGCTACTCAAAAACAGCAACTTTCTTACGTTCAAACTATGAGTTTTCCATTCTGGAGGCATGTTTGGGATCATTTTCGGCATCTAATGATATCAAGGAGGGTTGAAATGGTGCAGTTTTGAGTAGAACAATTAGCAACAGACCTCGATAAGTAGGACTAAATGGAAGAGATCCCAGAAAAGTTCCGTATCTGAGAAAAAATTATGTAAGCCAACGAACTGAAATTTTCCAGTAGCGTAAATTCTTTAGGTCTGAGGCTAGTAAAGTAGGGAACAGCCAAAGTTTTTGTTAATAACTTTTAACCGGCAAAAAATAAAACATTTCCGCATTCAGCTTCGTGTTCCTGAGGTCAAAACACGTCGATTGGTTCCTTTTTTAATTTTGAAGAACTTTAGCAGTTAGCAAAACTAGGAAAATATGTACACATCTCGCTCCATACGGGTATGGCGCGCCAACGCACGCCGCCGCGCCGATACGCCGATTTCACGGATTATGGCGGCGGCGGCCGATTATGAAGGTAATCGGCGCGGCGGCGGCGGCGTCAATCGGCGGCGTATATGTCTAGTTCACACACATTTTTCGGTGAAAAGATGGAAAAGACTTCTTTACAGTTGCTAGAGTTTGTGCACCACTTTACAGGAAAGACTATGTAAATAAATATTGATATATTTAATAAAAGATTTAATTACATACCTGTATCCATATGTTTCCAATAGCCAACGCAATACTGGCGGCAATATGATCGATCCCAATGCACTGCCCGATATGCATAAGCCATTAGCCAGACCACGTAATTTAACAAAATATGACGTCACTATATAAACGGTTGGAGGGAATGACAGACCGGCACCGATCCCCACTAGAACTCCATAACTATGGGGGTTTTTTGTTGTTGGTATTAACTCTAATTAAACGCATCCATGTAAATTCTCGCTCAAAAATTTACCTTAAATATAAATATGATATTGATGAGGCCCAAAACGATGCGATCATACCTAATGCCGCTGATGCACCGCCCATTAATGTCACCGTACGATATGAGTACTTGACAGATAATATACTGGAAATGGGCCCTGAAATTAAATCATGTACTAGCTGGCTTATTGTGGTTAAAAAATGTCGAATGCAACGAATAAAAAATAATTTCAACCAAAACGACAAGACATTCTAACCTAACGAACTGTACAGGAAATAACAAAGTGCGGGTATCCATCCACCGGCTGCTGATGATGCATTGAAAGCTTCACGAAATTCAACCATTAAAACTCCAAAACTTTTTATTGTGCCCGGTATAAGGATATTGACCATCATCGATCCAAGTAATACCAACCAACCCCAGCCCCCATCAGGCGGTACGAGGTCATAATCGTTACTTTCAAGATTTTGTGATTGTTTGGTATTCAATAATTTAACTGTAAATAAATAATTGAAAAAGTGAATTTACATAGTATGTAAATTAGCGAAAAAATGTCATTCTCGAAACGCCAAAAAATAATTCGAGAAAAAATGCCCTCATGCTGAAATAAGAATGAGGTATTTATGTATGTTCAAAATTCCTTCTTATTTTAGTATGAAGTTATTTTTTCTGCAGGAAAAATAAACTATTATGAAAAAAAAAAAAATTGATCAACTGGTAGCAGACGGAGAAAACAAAATACATAGTTAGATTTTTACTACATAGTTGTATCATGCTTTTATTAGACCTCCTTATAATACCTTTGTATAAAAGTGCGCATGTTCGTCAAACGATGTGGGAAATCCGCTTTAGTCGTCGATATATGTATCTATTACCGTTTGTAATTTAATAAATCTCGAAAGGGTCAACATATGTATTTCATTAGAAAGGCACAACGTCATTACATGGATGCAATTTCATCAAAATCTGCACGTCATGCTGATGCGCCCCTTGTGCGGTGAAGCGGGAGGACAACCGTTGGGTTTATTATTATTACTAGGAGGGAGTGCCCACTACTGTCGAAAATCGACAGTTTTCTAGTAGTTTAGCGATCGCATTTTTAACCGTGATACAAAAAAGAAGGTAGTGTAAACGTCAAATTTTTGTCGCCATATTAACCTCCTGACAATTATTTGGATTGTGACATTACGTACTGCCATACTCAATGCTAAAAATCCTCCATTTATGTTATTTTTTATTTCCATGGTTACCATGGTATCGATTGTAACAGAACGAATTTTTTCAATTTGAATATTGATATATGTAAATAGAAATACTTACGTATATTTACATGGTTCAATTATAGAGGTTTTTGCAGTACGATATACGTACATACCAGTGAACTGCACAAGCAGATTGAATTTTCAAACAGATTGTTTTGTACAAGCAAGCAACGAAACAAACAATCTAAGCGCCGCTTGTAACCTAACAATCACAAGCGCGCTTGGGATTGTTTGCATTTTTTCAATCTAAGCACTGCTTAGTTTGTTTAAAAGCAAACAAGCTCTTGCTTGTTTGTTTAAAAGCAAACCAAGCTAGCGGTTGCTTGAAAAAAAAAAATTCAATCATTTTCAAGCAAATTTCAATCAAAAGCACGCAGGCTGGAGGAGATTTTCAATCAGCGTTCATTTCGCTTTTTCAAAAGCAGATTTAAGAAGATCTTTCAATCATTGGATGTGAAGGAATAGGCGCACAGAAATGGAAGATGAACTCAATTCTACCAGTATTTTTCTGCAGATAATTGTAAGAAAATGAAGGACAAAGCCTTTTGTACATATTTAAGCATGCATACACCCTGCAAAAATTCCTGGTTGTTGACAAATCAGGTCTAAAAAAGGTGTATGCTGGCAGGACTGCTTCTGTTATGCACTCACTCTGTCTACTCCTAACTTTCTAATACATGACATCAACAAAAGAAAATCAGCCTTATTTCAAGCCTTACGCCAAACAAATTTGCTACCTTTATAATTTTTTGGCATTATTTCATAAGCCTTTAAATGTGCTGTTTAATTCTTAAATAAGGCTAAAATAGTTTGATGGGTATGTCCGCAAATTTTGCGACCAGCAGTTTTTATATGTAAATAGTCTTGTCAAAATGTTCAACATTCGACCCAAAAAAAAAAGAAAATTTGTATGTATGCACATAAATGTATGTTTATGAGTACGACATTGAAATTCCCAAAGGAACTAAGAAATTATGGAAACAAATAACTAGCGGGAATGTGACAAAAATGCAAGTAGCTTAATTGTCATTAGATCCTCACCAGCTTGTAAGTGGTCAATTGAGTAATCATTCGAATGAAACTACTGCTGTATGTAGTATTATTATAAGCAAATTCACTTTTGAAACATGGAATTTAAAGAAAATCTGCCATCATTGTACCTGAAAGAGTAGGCGCACAGAAATGGAAGATTAACTCAAATCTGATCTAGTATTTTTCTGCAGATAATTGTAAGAAAATAAAGGACAAAACCTTTTGTACATATTTAAGCATACATATACCCTGCAAAAATGCTTGTTGTTGACAAATCAGGTCTAAAAAAGGAGAATGCTGGCAGCACTGCTTCTGCTATGCACTCACTCTGTCTACTCCTAACTTTCTAATACATAACATCAACAAAAGAAAATCAGCCTTATTTTAAGCCTTACGCCATACAAATTTGCTATTCTTATAATTTTCTGGCCTTATTTCGGAAGACTTTAAATGTGCTGTTTAATTCTTAAATAAGGCTAAAATATTTTAGTGGGTATGTCAGCAAATTTTGCGACCAGCAGTTTTTATATGTAAATGGTCTTGTCGTCGAAATGTTCCACATTCGACCCAAAAAAAAAAGAAAATTTGTCTGTATGCACATACCACATGTATGTATGTACATATATACATTCTGTTTTCTATACGCATCAGTATTTTATCCTTTTGTCAACAAAGGAAAATATTTTTGTATGTAAATATGTACATATGAAATACCTATCCTCTATTTGCCAAGGCGTCAATATTCTAACCTTTTTGTATTCTATACCTACTTTGTTAAAAAACCAAAATATACATATGTATGTATATACATGTATGGCATTCTACCTACTTTTGTAACAGACCAAAATACATATCCCGGAAAAAAATGTGCGAATAATCCCGATAGAGATTTATCCCGGATTGATCTCTTTCGGGAACAATGAGTCCACAATTAGGCCTCGATTTTTCCCGAACGGGTATAAATGTAAATTAATCCCTTTCATACCGAACGGGAAAAATCAATTACAATTATACACTCAATACTGACTATTTAAAAAATTTTTAATTTATTGAATAGATTTTTTTACAAAAGTAAAACTTATTGTAAAATATTTAAATAGGCATGAACATTTATAATTTTTAAAGAAATTTTATAAGAAACAGCCTTGGCTAACAACTTTGAAAAATTCTTCACGTCTTTTACACTCGCATAATGCATTCTCAAAACTTAAAATATTTTCAGAAAATACTTAATTCTTTTAAAAGATTTCACTACACGATAAAAGCTAATTCTATAAACTTTCTTCTAATATACATATATAACAATTTATAAATTTTAGACATTTTCATAAAAAATGGCCTTGGCTTACTACTTTGGATGAAAGCGATTAATCTACATTTGTACCTGTTCGGGTATACAAATTGAACAATTAGTCTCTTCAAAGGACATGCTCGAATAAATACGATCAATTCGCTCCATATAAAGGGATGTAAACTTGTATTAGTCGCATGCTCCCTTGCGATTGATCCCGGACACGTCCCGGAGAAATCGCATTTTTTGCAGGTATATTTACGTTCGCCGGACATTCCACTTTGCTCATAAAAACTCATAAAAACACACTCATGCATATGTACATATGTGCATACATACAAATTTTCTTTTATTTGGAGACAAAAGGGTGGATTGTTGAATGTTTCGACAAGACCATTTACATATAAAAAGTATTGGTTGCAAAATTTGCGGATATACCCACCAATAACGAAATAAGGCCACAGAATTATAAGGATAGCAAATTTGTATGGCGTAAAGCTTAAAATAAGGCTGATTTTCTTTTGTTGATGTTATGTATTAGAAAGTTAGGAGTAGACAGAGTGAGTGCATAGCAGAAGCAGTGCTGCCAGCATTCTCCTTTTTAAACGGTTTTATTTAGCTCACCCCGTTTGTTTTATTATTTATTCTTTATTCTTGGGTCAAATTTAGTAATTCAAATTTCACCCTCTTCCTGTCAACCGATTAATCTGAAATTTTGCACGCATGTATAACCCCGATGACAATGCAATATTATGAAAAAAAAATTCCGATAGGTGGCGCGTGGGTCGCTATATTTACAAAAATCGCATTTATGGTCCTATTTAGCTGAAATTCGGAACATGTATTACTACCTTGAAAAGAAATATTTTCTTTAAAAAAAAATTCCGCTAGGTGGCGCGTGGGTCGCTATATTTACAAAAATCGCATTTATGGTCCGATTTGGCTGAAATTCGGAACATGTATTACTACCTTGAAAAGAAATATTTTCTTAAAAAAAAAATTCCGCTAGGTGGCGCGTGGGTCGCTATATTTACAAAAATCGCATTTATGGTCCGATTTGGCTGAAATTCGGAACATGTATTACTACCTTGAAAAGAAATATTTTCTTAAAAAAAAAATTCCGCTAGGTGGCGCGTGGGTCGCTATATTTACAAAAATCGCATTTATGGTCCGATTTGGCTGAAATTCGGAACATGTATTACTACCTTGAAGGGAAATATTTTCCTAAAAAAAAACTTCCGATAGGTGGCGCGTGGGTCGCTATAGAGGCGTTGGACTGCAATAAACTAACGGGCAAGAAACCTTGCAATAATGAAGCACTAAATGAATTAAACAGAATGCGAAATAAAAACTAAAAACTAGAAAATAAAAATAGGTAAAAAAACTTTTTAAGTTAAACGGTTTTATGTTATACATACATTGCAATGTTTAAGATAAATGTACTAAAAACCAAAAAATAATAAAATAGATACAGTCGTGGGAATTATAAACATTTGCATAGACTAGACTAAAATAAAACCGGGGGGCACGTCAATTGTCTACAAATTATCGACTTAATGTGCGATAGAAGAATCGTTTAATTCGTCGTTAGGCAGTTGGCCCGCAGACGGTGAGGAAAATACTTACTATTTTCTTGCTCATGGAAATTCCAATAGTTATACACTCCATGTTAATAAAAGAGATGTTTCCACTAGTTTATCGTTGGACATTCACACGAGGAATCGTTTCACTGCTCGTAGTTTGTCTTTAATCGACAAAACATATGATAAAAGTACTACTCGCTCACCACTATGAAACCCTAAAACTCGCTTATAATCGAGCTTGCTAGCTTTTTTCCACATTCTAGCCCGACTTATCACACGTCCATCGTTGTCGGTTGAACAACTGCCTAATTATAGTGTAACATTACAAAACAAACATTTTAATCAACGATTGTAGACAATTGACGTGCCCCACGGTTTTATTTTAGTCTAGTCTATGCAAATGTTTATAATTCCCACGACTGTATCTATTTTATTATTTTTTGGTTTTTAGTACATTTATCTTAAACATTGCAATGTATGTATAACATAAAACCGTTTAACTTAAAAAGTTTTTTTACCTATTTTTATTTAGACCTGATTTGTCAACAACAAGCATTTTTGCAGGGTATATGTATGCTTAAATATCTACAAAAGGTTTTGTCCTTTATTTTCTTACAATTATCTGCAGAAAAATACTAGATCAGATTTGAGTTAATCTTCCATTTCTGTGCGCCTACTCTTTCAGGTACAATGATGGCAGATTTTCTTTAAATTCCATGTTTCAAAAGTGAATTTGCTTATAATAATACTACATACAGCAGTAGTTTATTGGAATGATTACTCAATTGACCACTTACAAGCTGGTGAGAATCTAATGACAATTAAGCTACTTGCATTTTTGTCACATTCCCGCTAGTTATTTGTTTCCATAATTTCTTAGTTCCTTTGGGAATTTCAATGTCGTACTCATAAACATACATTTATGTGCATACATACAAATTTTCTTTTTTTTTTGGGTCGAATGTTGAACATTTCGACAAGACTATTTACATATAAAAACTGCTGGTCGCAAAATTTGCGGACATACCCATCAAACTATTTTAGCCTTATTTAAGAATTAAACAGCACATTTAAAGGCTTATGAAATAATGCCAAAAAATTATAAAGGTAGCAAATTTGTTTGGCGTAAGGCTTGAAATAAGGCTGATTTTCTTTTGTTGATGTCATGTATTAGAAAGTTAGGAGTAGACAGAGTGAGTGCATAACAGAAGCAGTCCTGCCAGCATACACCTTTTATAGACCTGATTTGTCAACAACCAGGAATTTTTGCAGGGTATATGCATGCTTAAATATGTACAAAAGGCTTTGTCCTTCATTTTCTTACAATTATCTGCAGAAAAATACTGGTAGAATTGAGTTCATCTTCCATTTCTGTGCGCCTATTCCTTCACATCCAATGATTGAAAGATTTTCTTAAAAATCTGCTTTCGAAAAAGCGAAGCTGATTGAAAATCTCCTCCAGCCTGCTTGCTTTTGATTGAAATTTGCTTGAAAATGATTGAATTTTTTTTTTCAAGCAACCGCTAGCTTGGTTTGCTTTTAAACAAACAAGCAAGAGCTTGCTTGGAAATTTTTCAATCAGCTTGTTTCGCTTTTAAGCAGATTGAAAAAATTGTAAACAAGCTATTGCTTGTTTGTTTAAAAGCAAACCAAGCAAGGGAGAGATTGGAAAAAATTTCAAGCGCTTGAAAGGGCAAACAAGCTGCTTGTGCAGATCACTGGTACATACATACATACACACTCCATGTAAATTGTTTGTGTATTCTGTGATGCTTCTGTCAAACTCATAGCCCGCCATTGTAGAAATCATATTGCGTAAGGATCAAAATTGACATAAGTTTGACATAAGCATCACAATATGAATAAAAAAAATAGAAAAAAGTTTGCAATCAGCTGTTTAGTAGGTTAACCTTCTATAAATTAGCCTTGTATATTTACGTGTTAAATAGTTAAAGTGAAATACATATCTGTGCCCGCAAATTAAAGTAGCCTAACTCAAAATATGGTGAATGGAGAAAACTCCATTTTTTGTCAAAATTCAAACCATTGGACCAATTCGGATTTTTAAAAGGGGAAATAATGGATTTGTAGTGTTAGAGAAGGAATAGTTGTGAACCAGAAATCTTAAAGCAAGGTTAATTGCAAAAAGTTGTCTTTTATAACTTAGGTGCTTTTATTGGATGCAATTTTTACGAAAAGCAGAATTAACTCTAGTTAAGTTCTTTTATTGTGTTGAATTCTTCCCAATACCTCGAGTTAAGTGTTTTTAAGCGTAGACCTACGTTCGGGTCGAAAACGACCCGAAACGACCATTTAAGTGGATATAACTAACTAAATAGTGGAATTAGAAGTCTTAGAGTTGTTGACTTTTAATTTTTGTTTGAAATGAATGAAATATAATAAAAATCGTTTCGCTAATCATTGTTGTTT